>CAXHSM010001149.1:0-29000 GCA_964019185.1 Maratus speculifer | reverse complement strand
ATTAAAGGTATGCAGCTAAAATTTTTAAAAATATATATAATAAAAGGTGTGCACTCTCGAGAATGTCCAATGGTTAATTCCTATACCACTAGTCATAGATATATAGTTCTAATTACAAAAATGTTTTAAATGAGGTAAAGAAATATTTTAAAGGCTATTTAGATAACTATTTAGACACTTATTTAAAAAAATATATACGGTTCCCAGCTTCTATCAGTGATATTCAATAAAAATTTCCTGTTACACCGATAAGAAAGACAAAAGAAAGTACCTTTCATCTAACATTAAAGTTATGAATTTTTGAAATGCATGACTTGTACCATTTTTCTGCATTTGAAAATAATTGTTTTTGCCCATGCTTTTAGTTGGCGTATACAAAGTGCATAAAGTATTAGAAAAAGTTATTTCACGTGTTTCTGTCCTTTGAATGAAAGTGTTTTGAAAGATATCGTATAAATAATATGATTTATTTAACTTTTATTGATTCAGTTTCAGATTGGTTAAAATAATTGTATTTGAGCATATTTTTTATTTTGTAAGGTTTTGAGGCTGCTTATATTCAGGATTTCTTTAAACAAAAATTGTGTCATATGTATAAGTTTTTATTTTACTTGCAACGATCGTATGTATGTCTTTCCAGTACAAATTTTTTATTCGAAATTTAACTCTCTTTTAAGTATCAGATTGAGGTTAAATTTTACATACGGACGTAAATGTGGTGACGATCTATATTAATATGATTTCCAGTAGTTATCATTTATACTTATTTTTTAACATTTTATTTTATTTTATTTCATTTTACAACTACGCAAAAAATAATAAATTACTGAGAACAAGTTTTCAAAAAAGTTTTAGGTTAGATAGCGCAAGATTGCGGTTGTTATGCTTTTTAACTTTTATAATTTTTTTATGTATGTTTTAGCACTGAATCCGAAAATTAAAATGCTGATACATAATAGTTTAAAATTTTAGTATGGTTGACGTTTTAAAACAAGACAATAGATTTAAAAAAAGGATTAATTTATGAGATTTGACAAATTTTCTTTCGATTAAATTATCTTTCCTTTTTGTAGTCTTTTTTTCAAACAGTCATGCGCATAAAACTACATATTCATATCCTTCAGTGTCAAATTATCGCCAAGTTTGGCGACACTTGGTGACATGTTGTTAAATTTAGCAACTAAAAAAATTTACCACGGTCTTTTTTCGTAAAATTATATATTCATATTTCTAACGTCAAATTATTGGTAAACATGGCGACACTTGGCAAAATTTTGTTAAAACTAGTAATGAGAAATAAATCGACATACAAGAAGCCAAATTCGCTTTATTCGCTTAAATTAGCAACGTTTACACTCAGATTGAGTATTGAAGAAAACTAGAAATGAAATTTCTCGAATCAGGATCTTCTCATTTTAACTTCAGATTTTCAAGTTAAAATATCAAACACATACACACACACACATATATATATATATATATAAATACTTTTATAAATACATCCAAAGTTATTCAAACAATACCAATAAAAGAACCAATGAAGCCAGTATTTTTGCATTCATATTATTAAAAACAGTTGAAGTTTGAAGAGAAATAAAAGGCAGATTACCAAATTACTAAGAAATATGTGGATAAATGGACATTATATAACCAGAGTAATTCATATATTACCATACAATAAACCAATGAAACCAGTATTTTTACAATCATCTTATTGAAAACAGTTGAAGTTTGAAGTGAAATAGAAGGCAGATTACCAAAATAATGAAAGATAAATGGTTGGTTGATTTTTGTCGTCCGATTATCTACGCTAATGGGATATAGGACCAGGGGGAGTGCCCTCCGTGGGGGTCTTTCTAAGGGAACCTAACCCGTATTTACGCAAGGTTCGAAGAAAACCTCGGAAAACTCCGAACGGTTAGGCCGACAGCCGCGATTGGGTTCGAACCCAGCACCTGCCGTCTACCAGTTGAGAGGTCCGAACCTCTCGGCCATTGGTGGGGCTGAAAGATAAATGGATAAAAAGTCAGTAGAAGGCTTTTCTATTAAACTACTTCTTCAGGGGTGTATAGTTTAACAAAAAAGCAAAAACATCCAACCAGTTTCTGTTATGAGTCGTGCTGAAAGCTAAGAATTCGACTCACAATACACCCGACTGGCTGGAAGCTATTCAGATGACTAATTAGTAGAAAGATACACATAGAAGAAAATAAAATCAATATGACAAAATAACAATAATACATTATTCCATTAAAAAAAAGGATATATATACTAAGATATTTACCATTACCCATATCCTAGCAAGATTTGTAGTGCAATCAGATACAAACTGGTCATAGTATAAATCACATAGATAATAAAATAAAGTTGTAACAATAATTATAAAAATTAGTAAAACATATATTATACTATATAATTCATAATATATTTAGAAAAATAATAGATGCTACTATTAGAAATATTATATTTTTATTTTAATCAATTATTAATATTACTATATTAATTAATTAACTAGAATATATTACTACAACTTCTAGCGGAAAATTATTTTAGTGCTACCATCTAAAGGATTAATATATTAATTAAATTATATGCTTATGGTGCTGCCCTCTATTATAGGAAAAAATAAATTATTTATTAGCTAAGAATTTCCAAGAATAATTTCTATTCTAATATTTTACAAATAATTTCTTTAAGACAAATACAATAGACAATCATAGCTTATCTCAATAACTTGATCATTTTTAAGTTATGCATATTAGTTTTTAGGTAAACATAAACTTTAATACTATGTGTAAAGTTTTTTTTATTATTATTATTAAATATATAATAATTAACCATTGCGTATTATCCAGACAACACCGCCCTCCTCCGTAATCTAACATCTAACCCACCCAACCATCCTATTATTCATATTTTTTATTTTTTTTTTTGTATTTTTTATTTTTTTGTATTATTTTTATTTTTTATAATTTTTTTAACATTTTTTTTTACGCAATGTGTTTATTTTTTAGATCATGTAATAACTTATTATATATTAAAGACTATAGGAGTTCTTATCAATAACATCATATGGTAATATTGGTTGAAGAGAAAATAGACAGTTAATACTAAATAAATGTTTATACAGATAATATTTTTTTAACCAAATGTAAAGGATAACCATATCTTATAGCAGTTTCTTATACAGTTTTTAAATTATGCATTTTAAAATTATATGAACAAATATTTTTAATTCTATGGGCAAAATTAAGTAATATATTGACATAGACAGATTTATGTAGGCAAGAATTATAATGAGTAAAGAGGTTTACTTTAAAAGGAAAGTCATTACGTTTGTCATAAATATCAAATAGAATTTTATTATCAGAAAGCGTAATATTAAGATCAAGAAAGTTAATTGTATTATTATGCATATCATTATAACTGTATTTTAAATTGTTGTGGTATTTGATTGGTAGCGAATAGTTAGATGACTTTTTAGAATATAAAATTATTATATCATCGAGATACCTGTATAGAAAACAATTAACAATAGAAGTATTACGTTCATAATAATGTAAGTAGAGATCAGCACAGATGGATGATACAATAACACCTTGTGGAAGATCGACTATTTGTTTGAATATTGTATTATTAAATAATATATAATTATGATAAAGAATAAATTTGGTTAAAGATTTGAAGTAAGATAAAGATACATGTATGTTAAGAGAATTCCTATATTCCTTGAATAATAAATTTATGATCCTGAACATATCTGCAATATCAATTGTATTAAATAAATCATTAAAGTCATATGTTTTGATGCATTTAATGTTTTGTAAATTTTTGATATTATTTACAAGATGTAAACTATTTTTTATACTATAGAATTTATTATTAGTTTTTGCAATATCTAGCATTTTTGTAAGTATTGTTAATAATTCTTTACCTGCATTATTGTTATAAGTATTACACCCAATAGTTATAGTACGAAACTTTATAGGAATTTTATGGAATTTTGGAATAACCACAATGTAAGGATAGTTATAATTATGATTTTTTAATTTTAGTAATTTATAATATTGAGCTATATGTCTATTTTTAATAATAGTATCAATATCTGTTTTAATGAAATTTGAACTAGAATTTATTGCTTGATTTAATAATGTAGAGTAATAATGTTTACATATGAAAGCATAGTTGTTAGGAGATTTATCGACATATGTTATGATAAATTTATTTTGTAAGTTTTTTATTTCATCATTTAATTGTTTAAAATTTAAATTGAAGGTATCGATATTCCTATAAAGTTCAATATTTAATTTATCTAAAACATTAAGTTTCCATTCAGTGAAGTATTCCAGAGGCTTTATATATATATATATATATATATATATATATATATATATTTTTTTTTTTTTTTTAAGTACAGAAAGTTATTTTTCCTCCCAACACAAACTGAAAGGGTTTTCTAAATTTTAGAGCTAAGCAATAAACTAACAAAATTCCTCAAATAGATTCTAATTTGTAAAGATAATTTTCCTTCATAGAAAATCTATATGAATAGTAAAAGCTTGAAAGACATTTTATATATTTGTATTCTATTCGAAAACACTTTTAGAAGGACAGAAACTACTATAACAGGGAATTCCAACTCGGGATCTCCGCGTTACAGAATACAGACAAAAATCATTTATATTTTTTAATTGGAAACACCAATACTTTTTTTTTACATTTAATATATATTATTGAGATTTTTCGTTAATATCGCCAACAGTCAATTTTTATGTTCACAGTTGTAGTCCGAGAGCCCACAGTACAAGGGGAAAAAACCTTTATTTTGTGAAAATGTAGTAATAAGGGAATCTAATGATCCAAGTCTGTCGGAAGTGAAGTGGTGCATAAGCCAAAAATTAATACCACAAGTGGTTTACTCGTAGGATTATCATTGCGTTTGTCCTTCAATCAAAGATATGAAAACCACTGAGCTCAACAATAACACGGAGAGCTAACTCCCTATTCTGAAACATTGAATCCATCGGTCCACCCATGAATACAATGCCAAAGATTTTCCGACGAAAATCTTTGGCAAAACATAGATTTCCTCCCATTGGATAGTATGGGGTAGATATTTTCAAACTGAATTTTCTTTTAAAATTAAGACGAAATTGCTACAATTTTCACTGATATATATTCTTTCATTATAAATCTATTGATTTTACTTAAATTCATTGCAAATTTTCAATTTGATATTAGTTAAAAAGGAAATTTTAGTTAACTCAACAAAGAATAAAGAAACATTTGTTAAATATTGCTTATAAAAATACCAAAAACACATAGAAATAAACAAAAATAATAAAAAGTTTGCGAAAAAAATTCAAAAAATGTTGTAATATTAAGAAAAATAGAGAACTCATTACTTGCGCGCATTGAAAAATGTGATGCGTTCCCGGCAGAAAGTGGTTTGGCTGGATCGGCGAGTAGGCCCTCCGTATTATACACTATATTGCCATTGATTATGGGACACTTGCGATTTTAGACATTTTACTAAATATCTAGAAAAATACATGAGGAATCATCTCTAAACTCTTAGTGTATAAATATAATAGTATACGGCATACATCTCCGTGAAGATTTTTTACCGAAACGCCATAGGGGACCGTCAACAAATTAAAAAAGAATGAATATCTTTTGAATAACCCTGTCAAAACTAATGTAGCAAAAGCGCTCAAACTCTAGATTATGATTGAATGCCTTATTGTAATACACTGTGTTCATTTTTATGAAAATAGCATGCACACTCGCAGAGTAATTAAGGTTTTTATAAAAATGATCCCAAATTTTTTCAAGTTTTTCCATTATAATTTTCAGAGTTCTTAATATAAAAACATTTTTTTTCAGAAAATATGACAAACAACATTGCACACAGTACCCTGTAATCAGAATTAAAAAATAATAAAAATTGTATGAAAAATCAGTAGGTTTACTATATAATTTTTTACTGCGCATGCGTCAAAGATATCAAAACTTCATTTGCATATTATGTTAGCTAAATGTATAGAGCAACTTTTGTAAAAGTCTCAAAATCATAGCTTGAAAATTCTGAAAGTAATCGTCTATAGAAAAAGGACAAAATCCGTTGTTTCCAAAATGAAGCAAAAAAATGAGGGATTTTATCCAAATGCAGTAGTACATCCCATATTGTGTATTCTATATTGACACTAATCAATGAATATATGGATACAGCCCCTCTTGCTTTTGCTTCATTTTGAGAATAACGGATTTTCGACTAATTCAATTGACGATTATTGTCAGAATTTTCAAGTTATGATTTTGTGACTTTCACAAAAGTTGCTTTATACATTTAGCTAACATAATATGCAAATAAAATTTTGATATCATTGACGCATGCGCAGTAAAAAATTATTTAGTAAACCAACTCATTTTTTATACAATTTTCATTAATTTTTAATTCTGATTGCAGGGTACTGTGTGCAATGTTGTTTGTCATATTTTCTGAAAAAAACAATATTTTATATTAAGAACTCTGAAAATTATAAGGAAAAAACTTGGAAAATTTTGAGATCATTTTTATAAAAACCTTAATTACTCTGCAAGTATGCATGCTATTTGCATAAAAATGAACAAGGCTTATTACAATAAAGCATTCAATCACAATCTAGAGTTTGAGCGCTTTTGCTACATTAGTTTTGACAGGGTTATTCAAAAGATACTCATTCTTTTTTAATTTGTTGACGGTCCCCTTTGGAGTTTCGGGAAAAAATCTTCACGGAGATGTATGACTTATACTATTATATTTATACACTAAGAGTTTCGAGATGGTTCCTCATGTATTTTTCTAGATATTTAGTAAAATGTCTAAAATCGCAAGTGTCCCATAATCAATGGCAATATAGTGTATATGGAGCTCAGTGATGAAAACATGGATTAGGAGTAGAAAAACACAATGATAAACCTACGAGTCAACCACTGGTGGTATTGATTTTTGGCCATGCAACACTTCACTTCCGGAAGACATGGATCATTAGATATCTCTATTTCTATTCTTCCATAAAAAAAAGTTTTTTTTGTACTTGATGAAATATGGTTTTGTGATGTTGGCTCTTGGACTATTATGTATTTGAATAAAATTTTGAAATTTATTTAAAACGACACTTTTGTATTGCCTTCGTGCAGGAATTAACATTTAAAGAAATCGCTAAAGATCATTAGTCGTTTTTATTCTGAGAATTTCAAGCTTTCAAACGTGGTTCTTTTATTTGTCGAAAATTTGTGTTTTTATTTATATTTTGTTATTTATGGATTGATAAAATTTGACTTCCATTATGAATTATAAGCTTGAAACGAATGCTGAATTACTTACTGTATATTAATTTAAGTGCAAACGGATTTATCTTTATTAGTCGTTTCTTTGCAAGGGGCTAATAGATAAATAGATTTAATAAAACCATGCTTGGAAATTATTTTGAAAACAATAAATATTCAGTAAAGTGCGATGAAGTTTGAAAACACTATTGAGATATAGTTTTTAAACAAACTGAATGCGAAAGTACATTTTTTTCTTTATTTGAAAGTTAAAAATTGGAGTTATGAGATATTTAGAAATTTAAAAAATCGCAATAAAAGTAAATAAATGTTAAATTTGATTTTCTGCTTTTACCATTTGAAAAATAAAGTCAGCGTTAAGCACATATATGTTTTCCTTTAATATATAAATAGATAGATAAATATTTCTAAAAAATGGTAAAAACACTATTCTTCTAAAATATTTCTATAAACCATAAGAAAAAATACCTTTGATTTATTTCTAACATTTTTTTATACATATCATCCTACTAAATGGTCAATTTGTTCAATGGTACCAACCAATAATGACATAAAAAATAAATAACCCAACCTTATCCCAATGCTAAAAGAAATAAATTGCACGAAAAATATGTTTATAGATTTCACTTTTTCAAGAATCGAAAAAAAAAGTTAAAATGATAATGTATTTCATATTTATTTCATGAAAGAAAACAGAACTACTTGAAATTTATTTTCAAAATATTTCTTTTTGTAAAAAGTTATATTTAATTATGCAGTAATCTCTTAAAAGGTATCACAAATCCTCTTTATAATTTCATGAAAGTCATGTTTAATCTCTTCGGTCCATGATTTCCCATTCGGAGACCTTTGTTCTTTTACTAAAATGTTTTTTTTTTTTCGTTTTTACATCACTTTTTAATAAATGTTTTTAGGTGCGTTCGTAATTATGTAGCACCTATAGTTGTCGTTCAGTTCAGTATGTATAAAGTACATATTATAATATACCTTTGTTTAATCAGTGGTGCAAAGAACATAATTTGATATTAATTTACAAGGCCACACAAAAGTATTCCATTGCATAACGGAATAGGGTGAACATTGCTTGGTGCACATTTTAATTGTAATTAACTATTTACAATTTTATGAGATTGATATATGAGAGTGATATTTTTAAAAGTTCGTTATCGTATGAACGTACCTCCTTTGCTACGCTTCACGTGCAGTTTTTCAACTTGTTTTTTTTTTTTTTTTTTTTTCGTTAAAGGCAAACGAATAAATGTCTGCATCTAAGCTGAATCCCACATAAAATAAATGGTATGTTTTTATATGAGTTTTCAAAATGCCTAAAAATGTCCAAATGACGGAGTGAACAAGTAAGGGTTAAATTTTCATAAATATTTAACTTAAATCTTTGTCAATATTTTTTTGGTGATTTCTAGATTGTTTACTTGTTTAAAGTTCTTAAATTTATAATTGCGTTAAATTAGGTTATTGTTTATTAACTAATAATTTATTAACTATTAACTATTTATTATAACTATTATTAATTTAGGTTATTGTTATATGTTACTGCCATGGAAACAATTCTTACAAGAACGAGTAAATAAATGTATTGTGATCCTATCTGGAAGTAAGAAGTGTTTTGTTGTTATAAATCTTCCTTTAAATGATATCTAAAAGTACAACCCCAATCAAAATGGATTAAACAGAAATCTAGCTATAAGATATTCAAAAGAAATTATATGATAACTATTTTGTTTTAAATAGATTTTTAATTAAATCTCATTTAATAAATCGATAATTAGAGTTTTATTTTCTTATTTGTAAAATATTTTGAAAAATAATTTGATTAATTACCAAAAATTGCTGTCATGGAACCAATTCTTACAAGAACAAGTAAATTGTGATCCTATCTATAATAAAGAAGTATTTTTGTGGTTGCGAATTTTCCTTAAAACATTTTTAATAGGTGAAATGTTAAACCATGTAAATGGTTCAGAAAATAACCAATATAAAACATATTTAACTTCGACTGTTTCATTGAGGTTAGTGAATGTAATCCATGAAAGTACTTTGTAAAAATGTACCATATGCATGGTCTGTCCATTTAGTCATGAGATTGGATTTTTCTGTCAAGCAAAAGGCCGAATGAACGGCGGTTGAAATTATATTTGTGTTGGGGGGTCTGTCAACTAACAGATTCTATAGCAGAAGTCAGTTAGCTTTAAGCCTTTGCAGCGTACGGAACACTGATTTAAATGAAAAGTGTTTGAAAATCGTGTTAGTTTTATCAAAATGAAGCAAATTATTGAGCAGTGATATGTCAGACAATTTTGTGTAAAACTAAATAAATTTTCTACTGAGACTTTTTTCATGTTATATGAAGACTATGGAAACTGTTCTTTGTCAAAATTTCAAGTGTTTAGGAATAACAAGGCGTTCGAAGAGGGAAAAGAGGTCATCGATGACGAACTATACGCTGGACGTTCATCAGGTACTCGATAGTGAAACAATGTGGCTAAAATGTAAGGGCTTTTGATCTCTGATCATCAGATGAGTGTCCAAAATTATTGGGGTATGAAAAATCGATTTTGCATAAAATTGTCACGGAAGATTTTCGAAAGTGGAAAATTTTTGACAAGTTGGTATTTCAACTCGACCCTGTTCCAGGCAAAACACATCGCCGAATCGCTACACAAACATTTGTATAGCCTCAATCTGTCATTGTCTGATGGTTTTTGATTCCTTTTGTTAAATTTCAACTTAAAGGGGCACAGACCCTCTAAACTTTCTAAAAATCAATCTTAGAGGTTTTATTCTACCTGTTATAAACCTTCTCAACATAATGCAAAAAACTTCAGCAATCTGCATTATTTCTTCAGTTATAATCATTTAAAAGACAGATAATATAACTGAATATCCGTAGGTACTGAAACTTTGAAACGCGTTTTCTCAGATTAGTAAATTTGGAGATTGCGCGCACAGTTATTTAGTATGTAAGCAATAGCTTAAAAAAAATTAACAAACTATGTATTTCTGTATAGTCTACAAGCTAAAACCAAAATAGTTCTCCTATCTGGGTTATTTATTTACTCTTTTACTTAAAAAACGCGTTTTTTATTTTTATTTTGTACTAATATTAAATTTAAAACAAAGCTTTTTGTACATATTTTTGTTGTAAGTATGGTGGAGTATGTTATAACTCTATTTTAATTTAAAAAAATGTTTTCAATATGTATAATTTAGAACTTTATCATTCAGTCAGCCTTTAATCATGCATCAGTCAGATGATTTTTTAAATTTAGAATTCAGATATTAATTATGTGCCTGCAACATTTATTTTTCTGGATAATGAGTTACGGTTATATACTTTAGGAAGGAAGAAGAAAAAATATTTTATTTGCATATTATTTGTGATTTGGTACTTTGAAAGAGCTATGTTTGTAATTTTTTAGAAAAACTCAAAAATCTTGTGCCCCTTAAAAGGCGTTATAAACTGCATTCCAATTTAACAGTTTTAGGTGTTCAAAACTGAGTGGCAGAGTTGTTCAAAATGGCGTATTTAATATAAAAGAAAGCTATTATGAAGAATAAAAAGTGTTTTTAAAATTATCTTCAGATAAATGAATTTTAAAGAATGGGTCTTATTACTTAATGAACAGACCATCTACATTTATAAAAATAAACGAATCAGATAAATTTTTATATCGGTTTTTCTTTATTGGGGCTTAAATGACCCGTCGGTTTGTATTTGATTGTGTTTATGACGGCCAATTATCAACTTGAAGGATACAGGTCCTAAGGGGGGGGGGGGGGAAGAATGCCCTCCGCGGGAGATTTTCTGAGGGAACCTAACCCGAATTTAAGCAAGGAAATTCAAGGTTCGAAGAAAACTGTGTAAAACTCCGAAAGATCCAAACTCCGCCAAGCAGTCTTGAGAGAAGAACCTCTCGGCCACTGGCGGGGCAAATATCCCTTTGGAGCATAAAGGGTTAAGAATGTCTTTTCATTGGTATTATAAAAGCTTGAAAATTCTTATATCTTGATTTTGTAACGATATTATACTAAAAATATCGGTGAAATCCAACTTTTAAAACATCTCGTGCGTAAATTATTAGAAAGTTCAAACTAAGATAAATATAAGTTACGAAAGATTGAGGGAATAAACGTCAAATAAACATCTTGCGGTACTTTCATATATCTATAAAAATTACTGAGAAAACAGAATCACCCCTGAGAATTTTTTTTTCTTACTTGTCATCGAGCCAAATGGTCAATTTGTCCATTAGAACAAATCAATAATGACTTCAAAAAATAAAATAAATATACCCATTGTTTAAAGGAACGGAAAATTATTTTTATAGGTTTTACTTTTTCGGAATTCGAAGATATATTTAAGAGATAAAATTTCTAAAAGAAATATAATGATACATAATTTAGGTTCATGTAATCAACATGAAAGGAAATAGAGCTATTTGGAATTAGATTTTAAAATATTTGTTTCCGTAACTTTTATATGAAATATTGCAGTAAGCATTACTAAGAAGCTGGAAAATTTTGGGTGTATATTGTAAAGCTTTTTTTAACCATTCGGAAAATGGTTTTTGTTCTCGGTCGAGAATAGAGATATCTGAAACTTTCTGATGTACACATTTTTAGAGTACTGCTGTTGCTACGATGACGAAAAAAAAAATTAAAATAAAATAAAATAAAATAAAATAAAAATAAAAACTTAAAAACAAATTGAGATACAGCTTTCAAGGAAATTGTATTGAAAAATGCATTCCTCCTGGCATTTTTGAAAGTAGTTTTCAAGCAGGATAAACAAATTTTAATGAATTTCAAGTATACTACTACTGCTGCTACTGCTAATACTACTACTATTGGTACTGCTACTACTACAACTACTGCTGCTGCTACTACTACTACTTTTACTAATACTACTACTACTAATAATAATAATAACAATAACAATAATAATAATAATAACAATAACAATAATAATAATAATAATGACGATAACTATGATAAACAATTTAGGTGAAAATCTGTTTTTCTCCTGCCATTTTTGAGCGTATTTTCTGAGCATGACAAACAAATTTTAACGTGGTTTCAAGTATACTGCTACTACTACTACTACAACTACAACTACTACTGTTACTACTACTACTACTGTTACTACTACTACTACTACTACTACTACAGCAACAACAACAACAACAACTACTACTACTACTACTACTACTACTACTAATGTTACTATTACTACTATTAATACAACTACTACTGTTACTATTACTACTACTAACAATAATAATAATAATAATCACGACGGCGGTGGTAACCAATTTTGGTGAGAATCTGGATTTCTTTTGTAATTTTTAAATGTAGTTATTCCAAGCAGGATAAACAAATTTTCACGAACTTCAAGTATACTAATACTATTACTACTACTACTACTGCTACTATTGCTATTACTACAACAACTAGTAATAATAATAATAATTATTATTGTTTCTATAATAACGACATTTGATGGCAAACAATATGAGAGAAAATCTTCCCTAAATGTGTAATAATTACGGTTCTTAAGTTAAAAACAAAAATATTTTCTTATTTTAAATGTACGTTAGACTAATAAAAACAACTTACTAAAAATGCTTCCAGATGTTTTCATAAATTCAAAAAGAAACATTGAGAGATACAAAGCAATCTCCAAAAATAAAGTTTTCTTCTTATCATCCAGACAAATGTTTTATATGTCTACTGGTACTAGTCAATAAGGATTTCAAAAAATAAATATTGCCACTTTTCAAAGAGTAAATAACATGGAAAATTATTTTTATAGCCCTCTTTTTCTTTTCTTAACTTAAATCTAAGTGATAAAAATGAGAAAAAAAATAATAAATGTAACAATACAAACGATTTCTTCTCATGTCAGATCTATTTGGAATTTATTTTCTAAAAGTTCTTTCTTTATATTTTGTGTTTGGTTTTGGTTTAAATTTTTGTCGGAATATACACATAAAAAAAAAAAAAAAAAAAAAAAAAAAAAAATTCTGTCGGCTTGGCCGCAGGTACAAGTATATATACATTTTAAAATTAACGTTAAGTGCTAATTTTGTCGGTAAAAACTAAATCAAGATTAGTGATAAAACCAGTTTAACAGTTTTATTTGGCTTGTTTTGAAGAATTTTTAATTCATTTTTTTTAATAAGAACTGGCTTTATTAGGAAATTGTTGATGTGATTTTTTTAATATATGACCTCCTCCTCCCACCATGTTTTTCTTTTTCATTCTTTCTGTCTTAATTATTTTGCTGGAAGTTTTGGTCCTATCAAAAAGTTGTGAATATAAAAATTGTAGATATTTTAAAGAAAAAATTACACAAAAATTTAATCTGATTTTATATGTTGTGAATTTACAATGTTATGATATTTTTCTTCTTCAACTCCCTCCCCCTTTTTCTTCTTTTTCTTTTTTATTTATTTTTATCTATTTTTACTTGCTTCTATCTTTGCAAGAAAAATGTATCGAATTCGTGCAAATTTTCAAATTTTGGTTTTCATCGGATTTACACGCTTTAGGGGGCAGTTTTCTTGACAAGATTTGATGTTTTTTACATTTTGGTGCAAATCGCTCAACAATTGGCGTTGCTATGCTGCATTTTTCGGAAAACCTAACCTTCGCCTAACCTTAATTTTTAATCTCTCTTAGTTTGACCAATATACTTAAATATAATATAAAATACAACTTTAAATCTTTTAACATAACCTCTTATTCCAATCCATATTCTTTCATAAAACTGTATAAGGTTTCGGGTAAATATTTAATTTTTAAAGTAAAGATGCTTTCATTCTTTTATTCAAATACTCGGAAAATATTTAATGAAAAATGAAAACTGAAATTCCTCTAAATTTTCCATAAAGTTTTTATCCCGCATTCAATAAACAGAGAAGAGAGGTACATAAAAGAGTTTAATATATTTTCTGAAAATTTTGTTAAATTCGTCGAATATAAAGGTCAGACTGCTTAGCTATACTAGAACTAGTCAAACAAAAACGTGGAATATTAAAAACGGAAATGACTTCAATTTTTTTTTCCTCTAGTGGGAATAAAAACTATAGATATTGTTCATGTATGAAATATAAATTTCTTGAGTATAGTATATTCAATGTTTATAAATTAAAAATAAATATAAAAGTGGAAATAGTTTTTTAAAATCGTTCTGTTATAAGAATTCCATGTTTATTACGATTAATTTATTACTACAATTCCTGTTTTTTCTCAAAAGTCTCCATTACAGTACATCAGTAGTGGCCGCAAATTGAAACAACTATGCTAAAATAAAAATATTTTTTTTTCCTTGTAATAATTTAGTTTAAAAATTTATAAGGTAATAGATGTAGGTATATATATCGCTCGTGCGCTGCACTAGTGGCACAACTAAATAATAATAATAATATAAAAAAATACGAATTTTGAGTTAATGCGCACTCCAGCATTGCAGATTGGTATTCTTTCCAGCAGCAACAGCGGCATATCTTGTAGTTCAATATTTCACCAACAAGGCGGCAGGAATGCCGCTGTTGCCTTCCTTGCTTTCATTACAAGGCGAAACTTCAAACCCATTAATCTCAGAACCTGATTTTTTGAGTTGTGCCACTATTGCAACCCACGAGCGATATAAGCTTCGCGTAGACTAAATTTGGTTAGTTTCTGATAGTATGGCCCACATATACAAAAATCAAATTAAGTTAAATAAAAACTATACTTATGTGGCAATCCCAAAACTTTCTTCTATCTCATGCATGTTAATACTTCAAAATTAGTTACCAAAATTAAATGACAGTGCAAAAATTAAATGACAATCTGTGCTCATCGTGAGATTTCTAAAAACATGAAATTCGGTGTAGTTCCATGAAATTCCATGAAATAGGACTAATGCTGATATCTGGAAAATTGCAACATAAAAGTGCCATCTGTTGCACTATTTATATTAAAATATAAACAGCAATAATGTTTATCAAGCAACATCTGAATCTAAAATTTAAGAAAAATTCGTGCAAAAGTTAAGATATAGAGCTATTGCAAGAATCGGGAAAAATTCCACATAGCAGCGCCACCAGCGATTGGCAGCAAAACATAAACAGAATTATTTCATGTCACCGATTTACTTAATCTGAAGTTTGATGAAAATCTGGATTGATTATTGAGCTAAAACTATTGTGGAAAGCGTAAAGAATGCAGCTTAGCATAGCCACATGTTGACAGATTTACACTAAATTGTAAACAACATCAATGCATGTCAAGGATTAACTGATCCTGAAGTTTGATGTAAAACCGTGAATTAGTTATTGAGAATGATCAATTTACATTATGGTGTATGGAGAATAATCGTTCGGAGAGAATTTTAATGTCATTACGCTATTTAAAATGTATTGAAACTGATATGAATCGCTGAATTTTACTACGATCACGCTAAAACAAAGCATTCATAGCATTTTTTCATCAATGTACGGGGACACACAAAAGAAATCAGTTACAGTACTACCTTTGCGTTATAATTGCTGGAGAGTGAGTTTTAAAATTCGGTATGCGCTTTTAAATTTAATTAGTTTTTTGCATATCACTCTTTACATATAAATCCCATGCCTCACATGCAGGACTACACAAAAGTATTCGCATACCATTCTCCTAATTAGAGAAAATTGCTGAAGGGAATTTTCAACTAAAACATATGCATCTCTTAAATGAACTAAATTTTGGAATGCACGTTGTTAATAGATTCAAATCTCTATATCATATACAGAGCTGCTAAAAATTTCGGGTAATTATCTGAATGTAGATGGGAATAGATGAAATTCCGTTTAGGAAATGCTTTATGAAACGTAATATTTTAACTTTTTAAATGGGGCAGTTTTGTTACATTATTCTGTATGCGTTGGAAAGTATTTCATAATGTATGCTTGACGCATGATTTTTACTTTTTCAATTTTGTTTACAGATAATTTTGATGTGGACACTTTTATTTTTGGAACTTTTTCGAAAGTGAAAGCATCTTCATAAAAAAATAGAAAAAATAAAGAAAACCGATTTTTGTATAGATTGATCTCAACTATTCAATGCAAAAATAAATATATAAAAATAAAATAAAAATAATGAAACGCAACCGAAATATCTTTATAAGTTCCTTTCATTGGAAATGCATTACTGAAAGTGTTTTTCGTTTGACTGAAGTAACCCATTAACTATGTTGGAAAATGTTGTGTAAAATTCTAAAAAAACCGCTGTGTTACATTCATGAAATGTAAATATCATATGCGTACCCTACAGTCGTGTAGGTTCCGGAGTCATTTGAAGTTTAACGAACCCCAAAATTTAGAAAAAAGCCAAGCAAACTGCATACACAACCGGTGTCTTGTTGTTTAGCTGTTATGACAACAGTTGAAGTATCACTGAGAGGAAAAACAGACCCTTTTCTCTCATTTCTCCGATTCCTTTTTATTCTTTTCTCAGTGCCACACACGCTTCTTTACTTTGAAAGTTAGTTATATCCCGCCATTTCTACTTTGCCTCCAGTTTGACGAAACTTGTCAGAAGAAGGTTTAAAAATAATTACATTCTCTCGGTCTAACAGCTTCGGAAAGAGAAAAAAAGATCGAAGAGGGGGGTGAAGGAAGGCCAGGAAAGAAAATGCCTTAACAAATCTTTTTTCCGTAAGAAAAAGAATATTTTTTCGTTTTGTCTTCGTTTATTTCTTTCTGCTCTTTCTTGTTTCTTTCGAAGTTCCAAAAGTAATTCTGGAGCTCGTATCTTCCTCTCCCATGACACCTGGGAAAAAAAAGGTGATGAAAAATGCTTAATTGAATTCGTGACACTAGATTTGTTATCTTATCTCCTTGCATTTTAAAAACTTGTTTGACTTTCAGTAATGAAACTGATTTCTAAATTTAAACAAAACCTAATCAGTTCATTATTTTTTAAAACTTATTTTACTTTCTTTTATTTTTAGAAGAAGGAACTATTGGATTCGGGAAATTTTTCGAATTTCAGTTTTTGACGGATTTACAGTTTTTAGGGGTCAGAGATTTTAAGAAGCATGTTTTTACAAAATTTCTGTCTGAAATTTTGTGGCTTTGACTGTCTGACTCTTGTGGGCGCTCTATCTCAAGAATTAATGCAAATAATATACTAAAAAATATATTCAGGTAGTCCTTGACATAAATTGATGCTGTTTGCATTTTGGTTTAAATCGCTTAACACTGCTTTCCTGCATTTTTTTACTATTTTTGAGTTTTATATCAAGAACTAATGCAAGGAATTTGATATAAATATATATTTAAATAGTCCATGATATAGATTGATGCTGATTAGTTTCTGATGTAAATCGCTCTACAGATGGCATTGCTATTCTGCATTTTTATCGATTTATGAAAATCAAATTCTTTTGTTTGTACCATTAATCTTACATACATAATTCACATGCAATACCAAACAGTCTTTGGTGACCCTAAATAAGATTTATCAATTCCATGAAAATTCCTGTATATTTATTTGAGTTAGAGTGTGAACAGACGGACAAACGGCCAGACGGACAAACAAACCTAATGCATAAGAATTTTTCAACTTTGTTGGAAAGTACTAAAAACGGCCTTCAATACAGATGAATCTTACCTATTCAATGCAAAATATATATATGTATATATATATGTGTGTGTGTGTGTTATGTATGTATATATATATTGAAATGTAACCGAGATATTTTTATAAATATCTTATAAAGGGTAAGATTTAGCTAATTTGAATTTTCGCTTTATTGAAACAGAAATAGCCACTTAAAAATCATAAAGGCAAAACAGTCTCAGGATTGATTTCAATCTTGGAGAAATTTTTGATTAATAGTAAATTATATAAAAAAACAGAAGATTTTTAAGCAAAAACTATTAAGGTGACAAGGAACCTTCAAACTCACTTAAAAAAAAAAAAAAAAAAAAAAAAATTAAACTGCACTTTAAATGCTAGTCAACGGCACACTACAAGAGTTTTGGCATGTATTTATCACACAACAATTTTGCAAAAAATTAAGGATTTTTTTCTACATATATAGGGGAAGGTGAAGTAAATAATTTAAATAATTTTTCTAAATTTTATTAACTTTTATTTTTATTTTAAAACCAATTAGATATAAAATATAAACATTTCTGCATCAAATAAACCTTATAATGATCTAATATCTCACATAGAAAAAGAGTGAAAACGAAAAAAAAAAAAAAAAAAAACTTCAAAAAGTCCTAACCTGCTTCATGGAGGGGCAGGTTCGGACACTAGTTTTAATCAAAAATACATATAAAGTTTTATATTTAATTGATGAACAAAGCTTTATTGATAAAGCTTTAGTTGAACATGATCTAATTTAAACATTGAACCACTTTAATAATTTGAATTGCAATGGATGTTTTCATCAACAAATGTTGTATTTGATGCAAAAAAAGAATGTTTTTCAAACTGTAGTAAAACATGTCTTTGACCTATTTTGTTTTTAGGACTGCTAGGATATCTCCCTATCGGCTTATTCTATAGGCGGATGTAGATTTCGAAAATAGGTGCTCATTAATATATATATATACACACACACACACACACATATATATATATATATAGTTGTAAGAGCTGGTTTTGCTTGGAAAATTGAAAAATTGTTTTCCTTATGTTAAAACAAAATTTTTCGATTTTTCCAGTGAGAATTCAGTTTTACAGCGATATTATTTCTTGCTCCTCAACGGGTTAAGCATGCAAAATTTCATTGTTAAAAAAATACTTTTATGCTTCAAAACATACGTTTAACCCTCTCACTGCGCATCTCACGATTTCCACAGGCAACACAAATGTAGCGAAATTTGCGCAACCCGCGATTTCCCTGGAGATATTTTTTTCGTCCAATTAACACTTTGAACTCAGGGGTGTAAATTTCTTCAAAATTCCAAATGTCACATTGGCACCAGTATTTTAATAAGAAAAAAACCGGTTAACGATAAACACGAAAAAATGAATTAAACCTTTTTGAAGCAAATTTGGTCAAATTTTCTGGTGTCATTGTGACATTTCGAAATTAAAATTATGTGATAGAAAATTCTACCAGGGGTTTAATCTTCATGATTATGCCTACCAATTTTTTTTTCAAATTTTGCGTTGTTTAAACATAGTATTTTCCAGATTAAATTAGACAAAAATTTCAGTTTTGAAAAACCGGTAATAGGAGATTAAAAATTCTGTAAAAGACGCTCGTTGAGAAGGGGTGTAATGGCGATTTTCGAATGTATTTTGATAAAACAATTACACAGTGGGATTAATTTATATTTTACGTAAATCTGAATTACGGTTTAAAAATAATTTTAAAAAATTTCGCACCGCAAAGTAAGTTTGACAGACATTTGAACTCATAAATAAAGAAAATCTCAAGTCCAGCATGCTGCCAACAACGCTATTGATCCCTTTACCAAAGAAAGGAAATTTATACGATTATAAACTGTAGCGAAAAATTTTTGATTTTTTTCCCCTCAAAATCCCATTTGTATTGGGCTTAATCGCTGCTACATATTTATCTATTAATAATACTCTATCCAGCGATTTGCAAATGTTCACCGCATTGTGTCACCGACATGAAATCTTCCCTTGGCATTCGAATTAAATTAAATCAACTTTCCAATTTTTCGAAGTGCTCTTACATATATAGCCAGATGTATAATCTGAGTCTGTTTCCTATCCAACAACAATTGTGCATTAATAGATGACTATCTTGACATTTCAATAGTTATTCTAATATTTGTAACGCATTTATCAAAAAATGTAGCATTTAAAAACAATACTTTTACATCAAAAACTTGATTTGACACCAAAAACGTTTTAAGGCTGTTCTCAACTGCTCCGCTCAAGAAGCGCATAACGTTTTGACACATTTACAAATTTATTTTTCAACAGAAAGATATAAAATTGGAAGGCTTGACTAGAGAAGCGCTTTCGAATCGAACTGAGTTTCCCATTTTATGATCATTAAAGTACCTACCGAGTTATGAACTATTTTGATCACGTGATCGCGCGATTTTTTCCCTTCCGTTGACTGATTTTTCTATTTTCGTCGGAAAATGCATAAAAACCGTCAATTTTTATGGCTTGTTATGAAAATCTATTGCGTTTACGAAAAAACTGAAAAATGAGTGCAATTCAATAGTTTCTGAACAACAACACCTGCTAGTTTCACGTATTTCCGAACAAAAATAAATTAAAACTTATGTCACAAAGTTTTCTTTTTGATTTAAGAACACCCTTAACTTTGAGAGGAACATAAAACTTTAAACGTTTACTTCCATCAGAAGAAAAGTTAAACACTTCTACTCCACAGTAAGAAAATACAAAATAGATTAATAACACCATTAGGCGGGTTTAACGACAGTTAGTGGAGCATCTTCCGAAAAACTTGTTTGTTGAAACTTCCCAGTAGCAACTGAAGGGTCTCTCATTGTTTTAGTACTGCCTACGAGCAATTCATGACAGGAAGAGGTTTTGATGGCGGTGAAGGGATGGCGCGTTGAAATCTGGAAACCATGCCCACGTATCCAGCGGCATCTGACATAACACGTTCGCGTGGGTATATTTAGGTGAGAAAGCGCATAAAGCACAACGCAGATTTTTGGCATTTAATGAATACAGTAGGAAGCTTATGGCAAATGGAAATAAATGAACGTATTCATCATCTGAAATGTAATATGTTTGACAACTTGTCATTGTTTAGATGTCTTCTTTAATTCTTTTAAAAAGTGAATGGGATATTAAATGGTATAGTTAACTACAGATCCAATTAGGATTTTATTTTATAGATGTTAATTAACTTCTGCAGATATATTTAGGTTAAAGAAAAACACGTAAAGAACAGTGTAGTATTTTTTTTTGTTGTTGTTGTTGTTAACACAAAACATATCGGCAATTTTAGTGAAGTTTATAGAGGTTTTGATGACGCGTTGAAATCTGGAAACGATGCCCACGTATCCAGCGGCATCTGACAGAACACGTTCGCGTGGGTATATTTAGGTGAGAAAGCGCATAAAGCACAACTCAGATTTTTGGCATTTAATGAATACATTAGGAAGCTTATGGCAAATGGAAATAAATGAACGTATTCATCATCTGAAATGTAATATGTTTGACAACTTGTCATTGTTTAGATGTCTTCTTTAATTCTTTTAAAAAGTGAATGGGATATTAAATGGTATAGTTAACTACAGATTCAATTAGGATTTTATTTTATAGATATTAATTAACTTCTGCAGGTATATTTAGATTAAAGAAAAACACATAAAGAACAGTGTAGTTTTTTTTTTTTTTTTTTTTTTTTTTTTTTTTTTTGTTGTTAACACAAAACATATCGGCAATTTTAGTGAAGTTTATAGAGGTTTTGATGACGCGTTGAAATCTGGAAACGATGCCCACGTATCCAGCGGCATCTGACAGAACACGTTCGCGTGGGTATATTTAGGTGAGAAAGCGCATAAAGCACAACGCAGTTTTTGGAATTTAATGAATACAGTAGGAAGCTTATGGCAAATGAAAATAAATGAATATATTCATCATTTGAAATGTAATATACTTGACAGCCTGTCATTTTTTTAGACATACTCTTTAATTCTTTTAAGCCTTTAAGCGTCCTAACATGGTTTTTCTGCCACGTAACTTTTGGAATCTAAGGCTGTTTTCACACAAAATGTATATTAAAATTAATTTTTTGAAGTGAAAGAGATAAATATGCAAGGTTATCAAATAAAAAACATTATGCCAATGTTTTTCATAGCTACAATTTTATGAATCGTAAAACAGGAATAGAAAATTTTGGAGGACGCTTAAAGGGTTAAAAAGTAAAGGGGAAAGCAAGTGGTATATCGAAAAGTACAAATCCGTTTATGATTTTTTTACCTGCGTTAACCCATTCCCTGCCGTGATCCCCATTTGGGGATCATTAATATTTTGATCTTGCTCTCCCCTAATTTCAAAGTTTTTGTTTATTTTTCATGGTATATGTTTACAGAATAGTTGTTTCTTAATGTATGGTCAAAATGTTAGGTGTGATTAAAATATTTATTAGTATATTTAACTTTTTCTTTCAAAGTTTGCTCGAAAGTAACTCTTTTTCACTTTTATGGATTTACCTTATGAATATCTAATATGCAAATTTGAAATGAAATATTTTTTACCATAGGATTTATTTGTACATGTGTCCTAAATAGCATAATATCAAAACGGAGTAATTTTTTTTTTCTTCTTTGATTTTTTATATCCAAAATACACTGATCCTCATTTGGGGCTCACGGTTGTTGCAATGTAAAAGGACTTGCTATTCACACTGCAAGCAGGATATGTTTTTCCACTAATGCAATACGTTCCTGGAATTTTTTTTAAAGGTTCATTATCAGTAAGTGTGGAATGTACCTTCTGATAACAGAAGAAAATATATACAATGGGTCACGTGGGGGGGGGGAGGGAAGGTTGGGAAGAAATACCAGGTGTTAGGAGCAGGTGCTTTGATAAACAAATTCTTTTTACTGTTCTAATGACATCTTCAATCCTTTTTTTTTCTTTTCTTTACTTTTCTTTGGGCAGCAAAAGTTTAGACTTTTTTTAGAGCAGATAGCTATGAACTTTGACTCGAGAAGTTGCTTCACTTAGAGATAATGTTATCAGCTTTGAACTAGTGAAAACTAACTTGGTTGGATTTTGATTTTTAACGAAATTATTGTTCTGCTAGTATTTTTGTGAATGATTTTGAATTTTTTAAGTGGATAATTATGAGTCGAAAAAAATTTAAAACACTCAGAGAACTTGAAGAATATTGGGACAATGATATTGATATAGATGAGGAAGAACCTGATGGTACAATAGATATAGTTGAACTGCCCCCAGACAAAGCGGATGAAGTTTCTGATTTGGAAGATATAGATGATAATATACTAGAAGATACCATTCCAAATGATGTTCCAGGTTCTTTAGAAATACATGGTGGTAAGTGTAATGAAGAATTTATAGTTCCGAGAAAAAAGAAACCTAAAAAAGAAAAACCCATACCAAAGTGGAACAGAAAAAGTGCATCATATAACATTTCTACCCATGGAGAAGAAGAATGCAAGCAACGTGAAATGAATATGATAAATGCAATTAAAGATAAAACGCCAGTAGAAGTTTTTGAAATGTTCTTTACAGATGAATTAGTAAACTATATCGTACAACAGAGTGTATCTTATGCTGCTCAAAATAATCGTCACCAGTTTACACTTTCAGCAGACTGTATAAAAAAATTTTTGGGATTTTTACTCTTAACTGGATATCACTCTTTACCCCAAGAACAGATGTACTGGTCTGAAGATGAAGATATAAATCTTGAAATTGTGAGAAAATGCATGACAAAAAATCGTTATATAGATATAAAAAGAAACCTACACTTCTGTAACAATGCAAGTATTCCAAACATAAATGGAAACAAGGACAGACTGTTCAAAATACGACCAATTCTTGATGAACTAAATAAAAGATTTATGCAATTTGGAGTATTCTCATATAATTTGTGTATTGATGAACAAATGGTGCGTTATTATGGCCATCATTATCTGAAGCAATTTATTAGAGGCAAGCCCATTCACTTCGGCTTCAAACAATGGGCAATGTGTTGCGGTGTGACAGGATATTGCTATAATGCTGAAATATATGAAAGGCAGCAAACGAATAATTTAGAAAAAGATACGCATGGATTAGGGATGTCTGTTATATTGAATAAAATTGCCACCATACACAAACCGGAAGAACACAGCTTTTAATTTGATAATTTTTTCACTAGTTTTGATTTGATGAAAAATTTAAAAGAGAGGAATATACCTGCAACAGGAACGGTCAGATGTAATAGGATGAATAAATGCCCTATAAAAACAGATAAGGAAATGAAGAAAGAATTTCGTGGGGCTTTTGATTACAGATATGATGAAATAAATGAAATATTTTGCCTTGTATGGAAAGATAATAGCATTGTGAAAATGTTATCAAATCATCTGGAAGTTTTACCTTTGGGACGTGTGCAAAGGTGGTCTAGAACTGAGAAAAAACAAGTGCTGATTCCGCAACCTAATGCTATTGCAAATTACAATAAGAACATGGGTGGTGTCGACAAACTTGACTGGAATATTCAAAAATATAGGACGAAAATTAGAGGCAAAAAGTGGTACTTTCCAATTTTTACCAATGCTGTGGATATGGCTCTAGTTAATGCTCATACAATATACAACATTGCTAACAAAAAAATGCCACTACTAAACTTCAGGAGAGAAGTTGCAAGATTTTACTTGAGTTTACATTCTCTATCGGATCCAAAAAATAGTGGAAGACCATCATATAGTATAAGTTCCCAGAGAAGAGTACTAGATGAGGTAAGAAAAAATTCTAAAGGACATTATTTAGAAAGAACTTTAGAAGGTAAACAAAGAAAGTGTGCTGTTTGTAAAAAAAATGTTAGAAAACAATGTGTAAAATGTGATGTAGGGTTGCATGTTGAATGTGTAATACAATGGCACTCATAAAAAAATTACGCATTTCTTTCACATGCGATCTACCGTGATCCCCAAATGGGGATTGATTTTCAATTTAATAAATTTCATGAATTTTTCTATTATATTGTAAAATTTACTTGTTTGTGTTTGTTTACATGCAAGAAAGTTACTTTATATGAAAAAAGATTTAAAAAAAAATCTGGCAGTTAATGGGTTAATTAAATTCTGCAGGTATGTTTAGATGAAAAAAGCCACATAAAGAACAGTGTCTAATTTTTTGTTAAAACAAAACATACCGGCAATTTTAGTGAAGTTTATAGAGGTTTTGATGACGCGTTGAAATCTGGAAACCACGCCCTCGTATCCAGCGACATTTGACAGAACACGTTCTCTTGGGTATATTTAGGTGAGGAAACGCATAAAGCACAACGCAGTTTTTGGCGTTTAATGAATACAGTAGGAAGCTTGTGACAAATGGAAATAAATGAATATATTCATCATCTGAAATGTAATATACTTGACAGCCTGTTGTTTTTTAGACATACTCTTTAATTCTTTTAACCCGGGAGAACTCGCCAGTGAGAATTCTTCTCACAGTGCTCAATTGCTTTTCTTTTATTTTATATTCGTTTAATATCACCTTTTTTGCCTTAGTACTTTTATTCACAAAAACAGGTAAAATAATTGAAATAACATTTTGAAATTTTACTTAAAAGGAAAAGGGGTTTAAATAAGAGTCTTAAAAAAGTATGATGTTGAGAGAAAATCTCATGTAGCGAGTTCTCCCGGATTAAAAAGTAAGGCGGAAAGTAAGTGGTGTATTGAAAAGTACAAATTCATTTATGATTTTTCCTTTTACCTGTGTTAATTAACTTCTGCGGGTATATTTAGATGAAAAAAAAAAAAACACATAAAGAACAGTGTCGTAATTTTTTTTTTGTTAACGCTATACATAGTTTATAGAGGTTTTGATGACGCGTTGAAATCTGGAAACCATGCCCACGTATCCAGCGGCATCTGACAGAACACGTTCGCGTGTGTATATTTAGGTGAGAAAACGCATAAAGCGCAACGCAGATTTTAGTGTTAATGAATACGGTAGGAAGCTTATGGCAAATGATAATAAATGAACGTATTCATTATTTAAAATGTAATACATTTCTCAACTTGTCATTCTTTTAGGCATAGTCTTTAACTTTTTTAAAGAGCGAATGAAAAGTAAATGGTTAGAAAAACTAATAGTTGGAAATCATCGTAATACTTATCCATTATGGATATATATAAAATAAATAGGAAAATTAAATACGTGTAAATTATTTACAAATTGCATTGTAATTCCAAAATAAAATTAAGGCGTATTTTTAAATAATTTTAATGCATAGTAATAATCTATTACTGAATTACGGGTACTAATTGATTATCTCGTCGACCTACTTCGATAAATTATATAAATCGCCAAAATACTCGTAAAAATATACAATTTGCCATAATTTTTATTTTAAATAACGGAAAAATAACAAAATCAGTAAAAGTTTAATGAAAATGCAAATAAAATGACGAATAAAAATTGCTGGATGATGTAACAAACACGTATAACGTATTTTATATTAAGTGAATGTGATATTTACGATAAGCCATTATTGACATGTCATCTTATAGTTCAGAGATAGTTTTTTGAATGACCCGATAATCAAGTAGTGCCGAATTAGCTAAAAGAAACATCCTTATAACTCCATAAATAACTATCATATTAGCTAACAGTTTACAGCATCGGATTCAGTGTCTCATTTCCAATTAAAGTACATATTAGAATTAAAATTTGAAATTAACACAGAGTCAAGAAAAATAGCAAAGTATGAAAATTATGATTACAAATATCTCGACAACTAATGATCCGATCAACTTCATAATCCAGCAGTGTTTTTACCATTCAACACTAAACATCCCAGGAAATTTACACGAGTTTTATAAAATATTTCACACCAGAATTTTTTAAAGCAATTATTTAACTTTTCTATTCAAATTATTCACGTATGATTCATATTTTATTTATTTTAAAGAAAAACTTCCAGGTCGAATCAAAATACTTATGTTTGATCCGATCAAATGAAAAACGCAATATTACTTAACATTTGTCATTTTTTAATATCGTATTTATTGAATTTAAAAAGTGAATGGGAAAGCAAGTGGTATAGATTAATTTCTTTTACCTATTTACCTGTACTGATTAACTTCTAGCAGTTCATTTAAATGAAAAAACAGATAACCAACGGAATCATATTTTTCAGTTAACACAAAACATAACCTGAATTTTAGCCAAGTTTTATAAAAATATTTCACACCAGAATGTTTCTTTAGAATTATATAAATTTCTAAATTAGCTTATTTCCATGTGATATATATTCGATTTAAGTTTATTCAAAATCTCTGGTTTGAATCGAAATAAGTTGATTTGCTATCTGTCAAATGATAAATATAATATACGTTACATTTGTCACTTTTTATTCCTATTTAACCTTTTCCGGCACACTGTGCCCGGTCTGAGATACCTACATTTAATTCCAAACTTGCAAACGGCACCAATAATATTTTTGTAAAATTTTACTTTTACAATAAAAACTTAAATTAAGGAATTCAAAATATCCAAAAAATTCGTTTTTAAATTCCAGTCTCAGTCGATAATTTCTCATTTTACTAACAAATTTTACCCGTGCCGGAAAGGGTTAAATCTTTTAGAAACTGAATGGGAAAGTAAATAGTATAGAAAGTAAAGATTTATTTATGATTTCCTTTTACCTGAGTTAATTAACTTCTACAGATATATTTGAATGAAAAAAAAAACCACATAAAGAACAGCGCCTTATTTTTTAGTTATCACAAAACATAATGAGAATTTTAGTGAAGGTTTATCAAAATATTTCTCTCTAGATTATTAATATTATTAATATTTAATTTTTATAGATATCTGTTTGTAGACAGATAGTCCGATAGATGAGTCTAGTGAACATTTCCACAAAAATAAAGGAGGAAGTTCTCACAAATATTTTAAAGTGTTGATATTTCAATATTATTTTTTCATAACTACAAGGTAAATCAACAATCATTCATAAAACATTATTTTTTCTATACATTAATATTTCATAGGTTATTTATAGTTTGATCACTACACAAGTAATCATTGGGATCATCTCATGGGATTCTACGATTTCATTCATCTTAGTTAAGTCACGTCTATATAAAGAATAAATGGTGGAACATTTATGAGTATTAAAAGAATGGATACAATTCTACTATTTATTCTTACTTCCTTAATTTCCGGAAGTAATGATTATGTTTAGGTGGATATATCACAGTGCCATTGTTTATCAAAGCAAAAAGTATATATATCGGCAAATCTAGACACACTATAATATTGCACACAATACCCTGTAACCAGAATTGAAAAATAGTGAAAATTGTATGAAAAATGAGTAGGTTTACTAAATGATTTTTCACTGCGCACGCGTCAACGATATCAAAATTTCATTTGAATATTGTATTAATTAAATATATAGAGAAACTTATGTGAAACTCTCAAAATCATAGCTTGAAAATTCTGAAAGTGATCGTCTATAGAATAAGTACAAAATCCGTTGTTCCCAAAATGAAGCAAAACATGGTTTTTTTAAATCCAAATATAGTCGTATGTACCATATTGTGTATTCTATATTGACACTAATCAATGAATATATGAAGACAACCCCTCTTTTTTTTGCTTCATTTTGGGAATAACGGATTTTCAACTCATTCTATTGATGATTATTTTCAGAATTTCCAAGTTATGATTTTGTGACTTTCACAAAAATTGCTCTATATGTTCAGCTAACACAATATGCAAATGAAATTTTGATATCGTTGACGCATGCGCAGTGAAAATTTATCCAGTAAACCTACTCATTTTTCATACAATTATTATTTTTTAATTCTGATTACAGGTCATTGTGTGCAATATTGTTTGTCTTATTTTCAGAAAATAATATTATTTATATTAAAAACTCTGCAAATTATAAGCAAAAATCTTGGGAAAATTTAGGACTGTTTTTTATAAAAACCTTGATTTTTCTA
>CAXHSM010001148.1:0-17000 GCA_964019185.1 Maratus speculifer | reverse complement strand
CTGTAAGGGTTACTACTCCACATAACCAATGCGTGATAGAAACTCTTAGACTCCTCTTTTATTTAACACTGGAAAAAAATAAAATAAAACATTCGAACATTGCGATTGTTGCAGTAGATAATTTGGATAATAGAATAAAGCATTTTCCAGATTAATTTAGATACATATTTTTGTTTTTAAAGAGCCGGTGAAAGAGATTAAAAATTCCGTAAATTCATCTTTTCAAACCAATACCACAACTAAAAAAGAAAAAGAAAAACTGGAAAAACCTGCAAGGGTCACCACCAATGTTCTCACTGTTGCTCGCCATTGCGCCAAATTGCGACTAAATTATTCATTTGGCGAGTAAACAAGCGATTAGATTCGCCAAATTGCTAGCGCTCAATTTTTGCTTTTCCTTCCTTTTCTTTGTCGTTTTTCATACATATGCATATATATATATATATATATATATATATATATATATATATATATATATTAATTTATATTTACATTTTTAATATTTGCAGCGAATAGTTGAAAATAGATTAATAACAATCGTTCTCGCAGTTATGAAAATTTAGGTTATTTTAGAACATATTGAAAAAAAAGGGAGTACATTAAAAAATTATTATTATTATTATTATTATTATTATTTTTTTTTTTTTTTTTTTTTTTTTTTTTTGCGTGTGTGTGCTACACGGTGAATCTATTTGGCAAATGCTTTTTTCATTTGGCGAATGTTTTATATTTTTAGTTAGCCAATTTACTAAAGTTAGTCAAATGTCAGCGAGAACACTGGTCACTACTCCACATAACCAATGCATGATAGAAACTCTTAGACTGCTCTTCTATTTAACACTGGAAAAAATGAAATAAAACATTCGAACACTGAGATTATTGCAATAGACCAGGCATGTCAAACTCGTCTATCACCGTGGGCCAGATTTAGCATTGTACACAAAGTCGCGGGCCATATTATCGAAAATAAAGAAGCAAATTAATTTGATGAATATCGCACAAAATGAAAATTGTACATTAAAAATACAGCATTATTTTAAAAAACAAACACCCAAACAAAAATGAATACAAAATTTTTTAAACTATTTATTGAAAAAATTAAAAACGTGCACCAGAAAAAGTTTAAAAATATTTATTAACTAAAAACAAATCTGTAGTAAAATAATCCCCGTGAGTAAACTGTCAAATGTAACGAAAGATAAGTTAAAATAAAAATACAAACATACTTAAACAGATTTTGAACATTTTAAAATTTAAATCGTAATCAAAATTAAACAAAAATGTCATTAATTTTGTAATCCTAATATCTGAATTGTCTTTTATGTTGTAATTGCTATTTTTTTTTTTATAAAACCAATCATTGATAGAACACAATTATTTAAAATATAATATCATGAAAAAAAAACATAATTGATTAAAATATATTAGCTATGGTTATTGATCCGGCATAGGAATAATTTCTTGATTCTCCTCACTTTTTTTTAAATACATATCGTCTCTGCGAAATAAAACTGCCCACAAAGTAAAATTCTTGAACCTGTATTTTCAAGAATTTTTAAGTTAAAGGGCAAAATTAATGCTAACTACCGTGCACGAGACCACTAAATGAGAAAAAGTGGCTATTAAAAAAAATTGTCGGTGGCTACTAATGGCTACTGTCTACTGATGAAAATTTGTTAATTTGATAAAAAATTTCAGCAATAGCAACACACATTAAAATTATGGATTTTATGCGATTACTGAAATTTTTGGTTACATCATTAATATTTATAGAAATCCCCTTGCATATTTTAAAATTTATTTAACTATGCTGGACATCCTTTATTCTATCTTGAACGATTTCGAGTTGTGTGCATTTGCATCCAATCATTGAAAGAAATAATCTCCATTTATGCAGAAGTGATGTAGGCTGCGATATTTATGCTTTTAAATGAATCTTTGTTTGTTGTATGTAAATGTATTAGTTATCACTAGTATTATTAATCCATATTCCCTGTAATGGAGATAAAAAATCGAAAAAGTGGTATATGGTAAAATTTCCAAAGACGAAATCGCTTTGGAACGAAAAAAAATGCATTCCCTTCTTAACAGATGTAAATGTATAATATATTTTTTTTATCCCGTATTGTTGTACTCATTTTGCATGGATGAACATTTTAAAAGAAACATTCAGTTTTCAGTTTAAAAAAAAATTCCGTCATAATCATGTTTTTTTTTTTTGTGTGTGTGTGTGTTTAATTCTATTTTAAAACGCCTAGTAATCTACGATTCTTTAAAACGAATAAATTCTAATGTTTAGTTCTAGAATAATGACGGCTTAAAAGTATATGCTTTTTTTGTAGAAAATTTTGGACAAAGCCAAATATTACTGATTTATAAAAAGTCGAGAAAAGGATTTTCATATAGGAAGATTCAATAGGAACTGATTATTTTGGTCCATGAAAACTAGGAAGAATGGAGTCAGTCTCGGCTTCGTACGGAAAAAAAAGTTAGGCTCGGCTCGATACTTCAGCAAAAAAATTAAGGCCCGAGCCCAGCCCGGTCCGAAAAGATTAGTGACTAGGCCCGGCCCGGTCCGGCCCGAAAGGATTAGTGACTAGGCCCGGCCCGGCCCGAATGCCATTATTGAAAATCGGCCCGAGCCCGGCAAATATTTCTTTCGTTCGGGTCGGGCCGGGCCCAGGCCGAAATTTTAACTTTCGGGCCGGGCCCGGGCCTGGAAATTTCGGCCCGTGCAGACCTCTAATATAGTGTATAAGAGATCATTTGCACATGTTACCAAAAATGATTTTTAAATTGATAGATAAAGTTTTGAACTGGGCGTGGTTTTGAGTTCTAGAGATCTAATTTTCATAGCGCGGCCAAATTTTGTTTGGTAATTTATTATGAGACAGTGTTTATTTTGGGGGTCTTATTTATTTTGGTGACAGGAGACCCCCCACCGTGAGGGTCGAAAAATTTAAAATGCTTATAACTCGCGATCTAACTTTCGTAGCGCGGCCAAACTTTGTTTGGTAATTTATTATGAGACATTGTTAATTTCTGGTGACAAGAGACACCCCACGGTGAGGGTCGAAAAATTTAAAATGCTTATAACTCGCGATCTAATTTTCGTCGTGCAGCCAAACTTGTTTGGTAATTTATTATGAGACAGTGTTAATTTTTGGTGACAACAGACCCCACACGGTGAGAATCGAAAAATTTAAAATGCTCATAAGTCGCGATCTAATTTTCGTAGCGCGGCCAAATTTTGTTTGGTAATTTATTATAAGACATTGTTAACTGTTGGTGACAGAAGACACCCCACGGTGAGGGTCGAAAAATTAAAAATGCTTATAACTCGCGATCTAATTTTGGTAGCTTGGCAAAATATTGTTTGGTAATTTATTATAAGACAGTGTTAATTTTTGGTGACAAGAGACCCCCCACGGTGAGGGTCGAAAAATTTAAAATGCTTATAACTCGCGATCTAATTTTTTTCGCGCGGCCAAATTTTGTTTGGTAATTTATTATGAGGCAGTGTTAATTTTTGGGGACATTAGAACCCCCAAGGTGAGGGTCGAAAAATTTAAAATGCTTATAACTCACGATTTAATTTTCGTAGCGCGGCCAAATTTTGTTTGGTAATTTAATATGAGACTGTTAATTTTTGGTGACAGGAGACCCCCCCCCCCCCCACGGTGAGGGACGAAAAATTTAAAATGCTTATAACTCGCTATCTAATTTTCGTAGCGCGGCCAAATTTTGTTTGGTAATTTAATATGAGACTGTTAATTTTTGGTGACAGGAGACCCCCCACGGTGAGGATCGAAAAATTTAAAATGCGTATAACTCGCGATCTAATTTTTTTAGCGCGGCCAAATTTTGTTTGGTAATTTATTATGAGGCAGTGTTAATTTTTGGGGACATTAGAATCCCCACGGTGAGGGTCGAAAAGTTTAAAATGCTTATAACTCACGATATAATTTTCGTAGCGCGGGCAAATTTTGTTTGGTAATTTAATATGAGACTGTTAATTTTTGGTGACAGGAGACCCCCCACGGTGAGGGTCGAAAAATTTAAAATACTTATAACTCGCGACCTAATTTTCGTAGCGCGGTCTAATTTTGTTTGGTAATTTATTATGAGGCAGTGTTAATTTTTGGGGGCATTAAACCCCCCCCCCCTCCCGGGGTGAGGGTCGAAAAATTTAAAATGCTTATAACTCACGATCTAGTTTTCGTAACGCGGCCAAATTTTGTTTGGTAATTTAATATGAGACAGTTAAATTTTGGTGACAGGAGACCCCCCACGGCGAGGGTCGAAAAATTTGAAATGCTTATAACTCGCGATCTAATTTTCGTAGCGCGGCCAAATTTTGTTTGTTAATTTATTATGAGACAGTGTTAATTTTTGGGGACATTAGACCCCCCACGGTGAGGGTCGAAAAATTTAAAATGCTTATAACCCACGATCTAATTTTCTTAGCGCGGCCAAATTTTGTTTGGTAATTTATTATGAGATATTGTTAATTTTTGGTGACAGGAGACCCCCACGGTGAAGGTAGAAAAACTTAAAATTCTTATAACTCGTGATCTAATTTTCGTAGCACGGCCAAATTTTGTTTGGTAATTTATTATGAGTCAGTGTTAATTTTTGGTGACAGGAGACCCCCCACGGTGAGGGTCAAAAAATTTAAAATGCATTTAACTCGCGATCTAATTTTCGTAGCGCGGCCAAATTTTGTTTGGTAATTTATTATGAGATATTGTTAATTTTTGGTGACAGGAGACCCCCACGGTGATTGTCGAAAAATTTAAAATGCCTATAACTCGCGATCTAATTTTTGTAGCGCGGCCAAATTTTGTTTGGTAATTTTTTATGAGACAGTGTTAATTTTTGGTGACAGGAGAGCCCCCACCGTGAGGGTCGAAAAATTTAAAATGCTTATAACTCGCGATCTAGTTTTCGTAGCGCGACCAAATTTTGTTTGGTAATTTATTAAGCTATTGCATAGCTATTATCGCGGGCTTTGAGCGCGGCGACCGAATCTAGGAATTCCGTAACGAGAAAAATCCTAACACTCCGGCTAACGACGTTTGAGTTTGGCAGACTTCGGCGCGGTGTCGTTCAATAGACTTCAGCAGACATTGACGCGGTATTTTTGCATAGGTTGATAAAAAATGCTGTGCAATAGCTTTACCGCGGCAGTCCCCAAGTGCCACACATATTGTTTTTCAATAGCAGCACCCGATTCTGGTAGCATAAATGAACTCTACACCCTTCAATTAGCTTAAAAAAAATTGTGCAATTCTATGATTTGTTTCCGAGAAATTAGTTATTTTAGAGCAAGCATGTTTTAAGGGCTGTATAGAGATTGAAGTTTGGTACTTTCATTGCTGACTGACTCCCTTCTTGATCAAGGCATCTTAAGCGCCACTGAAGCAGTTACTGAACACTGCTAGATTACAAGATAGCGTAAGAAGTTTCAAAATATCTAATCACTTCTATCGTAGACTATATATATATAAGATATAATTTAAGTGTAACATAAATCTAAAGCTATTTATTGTAAGAAGATAAAGTTGGGCAAGATAGAGGTAATATATATATGTGTATATACTGGATGATCCAAAAGTCAGGAAGAACTTTAAAAATGAATAATTCGAAAACGAATCAAGATACAAACATACGGTTTACACCAAACGCATATAAAAGAATCCGGGTTTTGTATGTTAACGAAAAAAATAGTTCTGTCGGCGACAAACAGATGGTGCTGTATTGATTTAATGCACCAAAAAAGATTTACCAATGAAAAAAAAATTGACAATTTACAATTCAGCTAAATTGCAGTTAATTAGCACTACAGTAAATGTTCAATGTGCTGGCCATCATTCAGAAGTACAGCTGTGAGACGAGGCACCTCACCGTTCACAGCATAGAGTAGAATTTCTTGCGTTATGGCAGACACATTTTGGCGGATGACATCTTTCAGTGCTGCTAGTGATGCCGGTTGGTCGCGGTACACTTTTGACTTCAATAATCCCCATAGCTAAAAGTCTCAGGGCGCCAGATAGGGAGATTTTTGGGGACATTAGAATCCCCACGGTGAGGGTCGAAAAGTTTAAAATGCTTATAACTCACGATATAATTTTCATAGCGCGGGCAAATTTTGTTTGGTAATTTAATATGAGACTGTTAATTTTTGGTGACAGGAGACCCCCCACGGTGAGGGTGGAAAAATTTAAAATACTTATAACTCGCGATCTAATTTTCGTAGCGCGGCCAAATTTTGTTTGGTAATTTATTATGAGGCAGTGTTAATTTTTGGGGACATTAACCCCCCCCCCCCCGGGATGAGGGTCGAAAAATTTAAAATGCTTATAACTCACGATCTAGTTTTCGTAACGCGGCCAAATTTTGTTTGGTAATTTAATATGAGACAGTTAATTTTTGGTGACAGGAGACCCCCCCCCCCCCACGGTGAGGGACGAAAAATTTAAAATGCTTATAACTCGCTATCTAATTTTCGTAGCGCGGCCAAATTTTGTTTGGTAATTTAATATGAGACTGTTAATTTTTGGTGACAGGAGACCCCCCACGGTGAGGATCGAAAAATTTAAAATGCGTATAACTCGCGATCTAATTTTTTTAGCGCGGCCAAATTTTGTTTGGTAATTTATTATGAGGCAGTGTTAATTTTTGGGGACATTAGAATCCCCACGGTGAGGGTCGAAAAGTTTAAAATGCTTATAACTCACGATATAATTTTCGTAGCGCGGGCAAATTTTGTTTGGTAATTTAATATGAGACTGTTAATTTTTGGTGACAGGAGACCCCCCACGGTGAGGGTCGAAAAATTTAAAATACTTATAACTCGCGACCTAATTTTCGTAGCGCGGTCTAATTTTGTTTGGTAATTTATTATGAGGCAGTGTTAATTTTTGGGGGCATTAAACCCCCCCCCTCCCGGGGTGAGGGTCGAAAAATTTAAAATGCTTATAACTCACGATCTAGTTTTCGTAACGCGGCCAAATTTTGTTTGGTAATTTAATATGAGACAGTTAAATTTTGGTGACAGGAGACCCCCCACGGCGAGGGTCGAAAAATTTGAAATGCTTATAACTCGCGATCTAATTTTCGTAGCGCGGCCAAATTTTGTTTGTTAATTTATTATGAGACAGTGTTAATTTTTGGGGACATTAGACCCCCCACGGTGAGGGTCGAAAAATTTAAAATGCTTATAACCCACGATCTAATTTTCTTAGCGCGGCCAAATTTTGTTTGGTAATTTATTATGAGATATTGTTAATTTTTGGTGACAGGAGACCCCCACGGTGAAGGTAGAAAAACTTAAAATTCTTATAACTCGTGATCTAATTTTCGTAGCACGGCCAAATTTTGTTTGGTAATTTATTATGAGTCAGTGTTAATTTTTGGTGACAGGAGACCCCCCACGGTGAGGGTCAAAAAATTTAAAATGCATTTAACTCGCGATCTAATTTTCGTAGCGCGGCCAAATTTTGTTTGGTAATTTATTATGAGATATTGTTAATTTTTGGTGACAGGAGACCCCCACGGTGATTGTCGAAAAATTTAAAATGCCTATAACTCGCGATCTAATTTTTGTAGCGCGGCCAAATTTTGTTTGGTAATTTTTTATGAGACAGTGTTAATTTTTGGTGACAGGAGAGCCCCCACCGTGAGGGTCGAAAAATTTAAAATGCTTATAACTCGCGATCTAGTTTTCGTAGCGCGACCAAATTTTGTTTGGTAATTTATTAAGCTATTGCATAGCTATTATCGCGGGCTTTGAGCGCGGCGACCGAATCTAGGAATTCCGTAACGAGAAAAATCCTAACACTCCGGCTAACGACGTTTGAGTTTGGCAGACTTCGGCGCGGTGTCGTTCGATAGACTTCAGCAGACATTGACGCGGTATTTTTGCATAGGTTGATAAAAAATGCTGTGCAATAGCTTTACCGCGGCAGTCCCCAAGTGCCACACATATTGTTTTTCAATAGCAGCACCCGATTCTGGTAGCATAAATGAACTCTACACCCTTCAATTAGCTTAAAAAAAATTGTGCAATTCTATGATTTGTTTCCGAGAAATTAGTTATTTTAGAGCAAGCATGTTTTAAGGGCTGTATAGAGATTGAAGTTTGGTACTTTCATTGCTGACTGACTCCCTTCTTGATCAAGGCATCTTAAGCGCCACTGAAGCAGTTACTGAACACTGCTAGATTACAAGATAGCGTAAGAAGTTTCAAAATATCTAATCACTTCTATCGTAGACTATATATATATAAGATATAATTTAAGTGTAACATAAATCTAAAGCTATTTATTGTAAGAAGATAAAGTTGGGCAAGATAGAGGTAATATATATATGTGTATATACTGGATGATCCAAAAGTCAGGAAGAACTTTAAAAATGAATAATTCGAAAACGAATCAAGATACAAACATACGGTTTACACCAAACGCATATAAAAGAATCCGGGTTTTGTATGTTAACGAAAAAAATAGTTCTGTCGGCGACAAACAGATGGTGCTGTATTGATTTAATGCACCAAAAAAGATTTACCAATGAAAAAAAAATTGACAATTTACAATTCAGCTAAATTGCAGTTAATTAGCACTACAGTAAATGTTCAATGTGCTGGCCATCATTCAGAAGTACAGCTGTGAGACGAGGCACCTCACCGTTCACAGCATAGAGTAGAATTTCTTGCGTTATGGCAGACACATTTTGGCGGATGACATCTTTCAGTGCTGCTAGTGATGCCGGTTGGTCGCGGTACACTTTTGACTTCAATAATCCCCATAGCTAAAAGTCTCAGGGCGCCAGATAGGGAGATTTTTGGGGACATTAGAATCCCCACGGTGAGGGTCGAAAAGTTTAAAATGCTTATAACTCACGATATAATTTTCATAGCGCGGGCAAATTTTGTTTGGTAATTTAATATGAGACTGTTAATTTTTGGTGACAGGAGACCCCCCACGGTGAGGGTGGAAAAATTTAAAATACTTATAACTCGCGATCTAATTTTCGTAGCGCGGCCAAATTTTGTTTGGTAATTTATTATGAGGCAGTGTTAATTTTTGGGGACATTAACCCCCCCCCCCCGGGATGAGGGTCGAAAAATTTAAAATGCTTATAACTCACGATCTAGTTTTCGTAACGCGGCCAAATTTTGTTTGGTAATTTAATATGAGACAGTTAAATTTTGATGACAGGAGACCCCCCCACGGTGAGGGTCGAAAAATTTGAAATGCTTATAACTCGCGATCTAATTTTCGTAGCGCGGCCAAATTTTGTTTGTTAATTTATTATGTGACAGTGTTAATTTTTGGGGACATTAGACTCCCCACGGTGAGGGTCGAAAAATTTAAAATGCTTATAACTCACGATCTAATTTTCTTAGCGCGGCCAAATTTTGTTTGGTAATTTAATATGAGACTGTTAATTTTTGGTGACAGGAGACCCCCCCCCCCCACGGTGAGGGTCGAAAAATTTAAAATGCTTATAACTCGCTATCTAATTTTCGTAGCGCGGCCAAATTTTGTTTGGTAATTTAATATGAGACTGTTAATTTTTGGTGACAGGAGACCTCCCACGGTGAGGATCGAAAAATTTAAAATGCGTATAACTCGCTATCTAATTTTTTTAGCGCGGCCAAATTTTGTTTGGTAATTTATTATGAGGCAGTGTTAATTTTTGGGGACATTAGAATCCCCACGGTGAGGGTCGAAAAGTTTAAAATGCTTATAACTCACGATATAATTTTCATAGCGCGGGCAAATTTTGTTTGGTAATTTAATATGAGACTGTTAATTTTTGGTGACAGGAGACCAACCACGGTGAGGGTCGAAAAATTTAAAATGCTTATAACTCACGATCTAGTTTTCGTAACGCGGCCAAATTTTGTTTGGTAATTTAATATGAGACAGTTAAAATTTGATGACAGGAGACCCCCCCCACGGTGAGGGTCGAAAAATTTGAAATGCTTATAACTCGCGATCTAATTTTCGTAGCGCGGCCAAATTTTGTTTGGTAATTTATTATGAGACAGTGTTAATTTTTGGGGACATTAGACCCCCCCACAGTGAGGGTCGAAAAATTTAAAATGTTTATAACTCGCGATCTAATTTTAGTAGCGCGGCCAAATTTTGTTTGTTAATTTATTATGAGACAGTGTTAATTTTTGGGGACATTAGACTCCCCACGGTGAGGGTCGAAAAATTTAAAATGCTTATAACTCACGATCTAATTTTCTTAGCGCGGCCAAATTTTGTTTGGTAATTTAATATGAGACTGTTAATTTTTGGTGACAGGAGACCCCCCACGGTGAGGGTAAAAAAATTTAAAATGCATTTAACTCGCTATCTAATTTTCGTAGCGCGGCCAAATTTTGTTTGGTAATTTATTATGAGATATTGTTAATTTTTGGTGACAAGAGACCCCCACGGTGAAGATAGAAAAACTTAAAATTCTTATAACTCGCGATCTAATTTTCGTAGCACGGCCAAATTTTGTTTGGTAATTTATTATGAGATATTGTTAATTTTTGGTGACAGGAGACCCCCACGGTGATTGTCGAAAAATTTAAAATGCCTATAACTCGCGATCTAATTTTTGTAGCGCGGCCAAATTTTGTTTGGTAATTTTTTATGAGACAGTGTTAATTTTTGGTGACAGGAGAGCCCCCACCGTGAGGGTCGAAAAATTTAAAATGCTTATAACTCGCGATCTAGTTTTCGTAGCGCGACCAAATTTTGTTTGGTAATTTATTAAGCTATTGCATAGCTATTATCACGGGCTTTGAGCGCGGCGACCGAATCTAGGAATTCCGTAACGAGAAAAAATCCTAACACTCCGGCTAACGACGTTTGAGTTTGGCAGACTTCGGCGCGGTGTCGTTCGATAGACTTCAGCAGACATTGACGCGGTATTTTTGCATAGGTTGATAAAAAATGCTATGCAATAGCTTTACCGCGGCAGTCCCCAAGTGCCACACATATTGTTTTTCAATAGCAGTACCCGATTCTGATAGCATAAATGAACTCTACACCCTTCAATTAGCTTAAAAAAAAAATTGTGTAATTCTATGATTTGTTTCCGAGAAATTAGTTATTTTAGAGCAAGCATGTTTTAAGGGCTGTATAGAGATTGAAGTTTGGTACTTTCATTGCTGACTGACTCCCTTCTTGATCAAGGCATCTTAAGCGCCACTGAAGCAGTTACTGAACACTGCTAGATTACAAGATAGCGTAAGAAGTTTCAAAATATCTAATCACTTCTATCGTAGACTATATATATATAAGATATAATTTAAGTGTAACATAAATCTAAAGCTATTTATTGTAAGAAGATAAAGTTGGGCAAGATAGAGGTAATATATATATGTGTATATACTGGGTGATCCAAAAGTCAGGACGAACTTTAAAAATGAATAATTCGAAAACGAATCAAGATACAAACATACGGTTTACACCAAACGCATATAAAAGAATCCGGGTTTTGTATGTTAACGAAAAAAATAGTTCTGTCGGCGACAAACAGATGGTGCTGTATTGATTTAATGCACCAAAAAAGATTTACCAATGAAAAAAAAATTGACAATTTACAATTCAGCTAAATTGCAGTTAATTAGCACTACAGTAAATATTCTATGTGCTGGCCATCATTCAGAAGTACAGCTGTGAGAAGAGGCACCTCACCGTTCACAGCATAGAGTAGAATTTCTTGCGTTATGGCAGACACATTTTGGCGGATGACATCTTTCAGTGCTGCTAGTGATGCCGGATGGTCGCGGTACACTTTTGACTTCAATAATCCCCATAGCCAAAAGTCTCAGGGCGCCAGATAGGGAGATCTTGGAGCAAATGCGTGATTAAAGTAGCGGCTGATAATGCGATCCTCTCCTAAATATACAGCGTAGCAGGTGTTACACAGGCAGAGCAATTTGAGGTGGTGCTCCATCTTGCATAAAGGTGACTGTTTGGAGTGCCTTTCGCGCTTGCACTTCAGAAATACGACAGCGCCATCTGTTGGTTGCCAATAGAACTATTTTTTTTTGTAGCCACATAAAACCCGGTAAAGCATGATTGACAACAGTGTTGCCAGTAGGCTACTTTTATTTACTTGGGATTTCTTGATTGGCGCCTCTTTTTTTCAAACGGTAAAATTCCCGTTGTTTCCGCCTTTATCAGTATGAAATTAGATGAAGTATATTTTACCAGTTCAAAAAAAGTGGTGCCAATGCAGAATCTGAATTTTAAAAAGTAGCCCATCTGGCAACTCTGATTGGCAAAAACACGTTGCCCGTATGACGTACGGGTAAATCAGGGATGCCGTTAAATTGGCAATATCTCTTAAACCCAAATAATCCAAGTCGCAAAATTGTGTAAGTACTGCATAAAATTAATGGCATTTTTTACATTGGCGAAAACTTCAGGAATTCAAAGTGAAAAATAATATCTACATATGTACACCCTCATAGCATGCATAGTCACAATGACGTCACTGTGAGTCACTTTGGTCACATCACATCTGTGACCAAAATGCAACCACTCAGTGACGTCACACTGTGCCTGAGATGTGACTTTTTTAAAAATCCTTAGAAAATTACAAAAATTCTTTAAAACATGTTATTTACTTTAAAAAACATGTTTCTGGCAATTTAAATATCGTCGCTTTTGTCACAGTTCCATCACAATGTTAATGTCAAAGTAGTCACAAATGACACATTTTTCACAAATTTGTAACATTGTGACTACTTTGTGAAATGGTCAAAAAAGAGCTCTAAAACGACCATAACGACTTCACATTTCAGTCACTGTGACTTTACATCGACGTCACGTGACGTCACATCGACGACCGATGGTCACAAAGTCACACTGTGACTTCAAAACGACATCGCAGTGACGTCACCATGCCTTACGGGCAGTCGTGAAAAGAAAATGTAAACATTCCCTACTAACTTCTCAGAAAAATTATCGTAGAAGAAAGTTACTGGTACCATACAATTGGAAATAAAGTCTATTTCAAATGTTGCATATAAAATTTTGCTGAATGGATCATCTACATAATAAACGAGTCCTAACTTTGTTTTTAAGCTATTGCATAGCTTTTATCGCGGGCTTTGAGCGCGGTGACCGAATCCAAAAATTCCGCAACGCGAAAATCCTAACACATCCGTAACGAAAAAACCTAACACTCGGTTAACGTCGTTTCCGTTCGGAAAACTTCGGGACGGTATCCTTCGGTAGACTTCGGCAGACATTGACGTGGTATTTTTCAGATATTAGGATATCAAGTCTCAAACTTATGTTTCTTATGATCTAATTTTCATAGCGCGGCCAAATTTTGTTTGGTAATTTATTATGAGACAGTGTTTATTTTGGGGGTCTTATTTATTTTGGTGACAGGAGACCCCCCACCGTGAGGGTCGAAAAATTTAAAATGCTTATAACTCGCGATCTAACTTTCGTAGCGCGGCCAAACTTTGTTTGGTAATTTATTATGAGACATTGTTAATTTCTGGTGACAAGAGACACCCCACGGTGAGGGTCGAAAAATTTAAAATGCTTATAACTCGCGATCTAATTTTCGTCGCGCGGCCAAACTTGTTTGGTAATTTATTATGAGACAGCAGTGTTAATTTTTGGTGACAACAGACCCCACACGGTGAGAATCGAAAAATTTAAAATGCTCATAAGTCGCGATCTAATTTTCTTAGCGCGGCCAAATTTTGTTTGGTAATTTATTATAAGACATTGTTAACTGTTGGTGACAGAAGACACCCCACGGTGAGGGTCGAAAAATTAAAAATGCTTATAACTCGCGATCTAATTTTGGTAGCTTGGCAAAATATTGTTTGGTAATTTATTATAAGACAGTGTTAATTTTTGGTGACAAGAGACCCCCCACGGTGAGGGTCGAAAAATTTAAAATGCTTATAACTCGCGATCTAATTTTTTTCGCGCGGCCAAATTTTGTTTGGTAATTTATTATGAGGCAGTGTTAATTTTTGGGGACATTAGAACCCCCACGGTGAGGGTCGAAAAATTTAAAATGCTTATAACTCACGATCTAATTTTCGTAGCGCGGCCAAATTTTGTTTGGTAATTTAATATGAGACTGTTAATTTTTGGTGACATGAGACCCCCCCTCCCACGGTGAGGGTCGAAAAATTTAAAATGCTTATAACTCGCTATCTAATTTTCGTAGCGCGGCCAAATTTTGTTTGGTAATTTAATATGAGACTGTTAATTTTTGGTGACAGGAGACCCCCCACTGTGAGGATCGAAAAATTTAAAATGCGTATAACTCGCGATCTAATTTTTTTAGCGCGGCCAAATTTTGTTTGGTAATTTATTATGAGGCAGTGTTAATTTTTGGGGACATTAGAATCCCCACGGTGAGGGTCGAAAAGTTTAAAATGCTTATAACTCACGATATAATTTTCATAGCGCGGGCAAATTTTGTTTGGTAATTTAATATGAGACTGTTAATTTTTGGTGACAGGAGACCCACCACGTTGAGGGTCGAAAAATTTAAAATGCTTATAACTCACGATCTAGTTTTCGTAACGCGGCCAAATTTTGTTTGGTAATTTAATATGAGACAGTTAAATTTTGATGACAGGAGACCCCCCCACGGTGAGGGTCGAAAAATTTGAAATGCTTATAACTCGCGATCTAATTTTCGTAGCGCGGCCAAATTTTGTTTGGTAATTTATTATGAGACAGTGTTAATTTTTGGGGACATTAGACCCCCCCACAGTGAGGGTCGAAAAATTTAAAATGCTTATAACTCACGATATAATTTTCGTAGCGCGGGCAAATTTTGTTTGGTAATTTAATATGAGACTGTTAATGTTTGGTGACAGGAGACCCCCCACGGTGAGGGTCGAAAAATTTAAAATGCTTATAACTCGCGATCTAATTTTAGTAGCGCGGCCAAATTTTGTTTGTTAGTTTATTATGAGACAGTGTTAATTTTTGGTGACAGGAGACCCCCCACGGTGAGGGTAAAAAAATTTAAAATGCATTTAACTCGCTATCTAATTTTCGTAGCGCGGCCAAATTTTGTTTGGTAATTTATTATGAGATATTGTTAATTTTTGGTGACAAGAGACCCCCACGGTGAAGATAGAAAAACTTAAAATTCTTATAACTCGCGATCTAATTTTCGTAGCACGGCCAAATTTTGTTTGGTAATTTATTATGAGTCAGTGTTAATTTTTGGTGACAGGAGACCCCCCCACGGTGAGGGTAAAAAAATTTAAAATGCATTTAACTCGCGATCTAATTTTCGTAGCGCGGCCAAATTTTGTTTGGTAATTTATTATGAGATATTGTTAATTTTTGGTGACAGGAGACCCCCACGGTGATTGTCGAAAAATTTAAAATGCCTATAACTCGCGATCTAATTTTTGTAGCGCGGCCAAATTTTGTTTGGTAATTTTTTATGAGACAGTGTTAATTTTTGGTGACAGGAGAGCCCCCACCGTGAGGGTCGAAAAATTTAAAATGCTTATAACTCGCGATCTAGTTTTCGTAGTGCGACCAAATTTTGTTTGGTAATTTATTAAGCTATTGCATAGCTATTATCGCGGGCTTTGAGCGCGGCGACCGAATCTAGGAATTCCGTAACGAGAAAAAATCCTAACACTCCGGCTAACGACGTTTGAGTTTGGCAGACTTCGGCGCGGTGTCGTTCGATAGACTTCAGCAGACATTGACGCGGTATTTTTGCATAGGTTGATAAAAAATGCTATGCAATAGCTTTACCGCGGCAGTCCCCAAGTGCCACACATATTGTTTTTCAATAGCAGTACCCGATTCTGATAGCATAAATGAACTCTACACCCTTCAATTAGCTTTAAAAAAAAATTGTGTAATTCTATGATTTGTTTCCGAGAAATTAGTTATTTTAGAGCAAGCATGTTTTAAGGGCTGTATAGAGATTGAAGTTTGGTACTTTCATTGCTGACTGACTCCCTTCTTGATCAAGGCATCTTAAGCGCCACTGAAGCAGTTACTGAACACTGCTAGATTACAAGATAGCGTAAGAAGTTTCAAAATATCTAATCACTTCTATCGTAGACTATATATATATAAGATATAATTTAAGTGTAACATAAATCTAAAGCTATTTATTGTAAGAAGATAAAGTTGGGCAAGATAGAGGTAATATATATATGTGTATATACTGGGTGATCCAAAAGTCAGGACGAACTTTAAAAATGAATAATTCGAAAACGAATCAAGATACAAACATACGGTTTACACCAAACGCATATAAAAGAATCCGGGTTTTGTATGTTAACGAAAAAAATAGTTCTGTCGGCGACAAACAGATGGTGCTGTATTGATTTAATGCACCAAAAAAGATTTACCAATGAAAAAAAAATTGACAATTTAAAATTCAGCTAAATTGCAGTTAATTAGCACTACAGTAAATATTCTATGTGCTGGCCATCATTCAGAAGTACAGCTGTGAGAAGAGGCACCTCACCGTTCACAGCATAGAGTAGAATTTCTTGCGTTATGGCAGACACATTTTGGCGGATGACATCTTTCAGTGCTGCTAGTGATGCCGGATGGTCGCGGTACACTTTTGACTTCAATAATCCCCATAGCCAAAAGTCTCAGGGCGCCAGATAGGGAGATCTTGGAGCAAATGCGTGATTAAAGTAGCGGCTGATAATGCGATCCTCTCCTAAATATACAGCGTAGCAGGTGTTACACAGGCAGAGCAATTTGAGGTGGTGCTCCATCTTGCATAAAGGTGACTGTTTGGAGTGCCTTTCGCGCTTGCACTTCAGAAATACGACAGCGCCATCTGTTGGTTGCCAATAGAACTATTTTTTTTTGTAGCCACATAAAACCCGGTAAATCATGATTAACAACAGTGTTGCCAGTAGGCTACTTTTATTTACTTGGGATTTCTTGATTGGCGCCTCTTTTTTTCAAACGGTAAAATTCCCGTTGTTTCCGCCTTTATCA
>CAXHSM010001147.1:0-32000 GCA_964019185.1 Maratus speculifer | reverse complement strand
ATTATTTATTATTTTTTAATATTAAAGTAATACATTGAAATTATCATTGTTTATTAATTTTTGATATTAAATAAATACATTGAAATTATGATTAGTTAAGCCTATGTGAAAAGTAGTAACAATGTGAGGAGTGTGCTGAGATGTTAATTGGATAAGTTGGTGGTTTATTATGTACGGAGATTATTTCACTTTTGAATGAGTCGATTTTGTGATTTTGCCTTTATTGTACGTGAGTACTATGATTCTTATTATATGTGGTGTGGGATGGTAGTATTATGGTCGTGTATTGTTTCTTTTTTGGAGGTTTGAGTACTGCTTTAAAGCTTTGTACATATTGTATCTATTTTCATTTTATAGTTGTATTATTCTAGATCCTTTTCTTTAGTAAATTATATTAGTCAAGATACTCGATTATTTAATTGTAATTTTTCTATTTTTATCTTTTTATTATATTTGTAATATCTCTTATATTATGGCAGTACTTAGTAAAAATCTCGATCCTGGCAAGATACACAATGCTTCTTTACAGTGTAGTGCCCGGTACTGGAGCAATAATAGGGTTACTCCTGGATCGTCATCCAGTTACCATATACCTGCTCCTCCTCCTCAATTATATTTTCAGAAATATTCTGATATTCGATGTAAAACTTGTCCATCTGCTTCTCAGTCACAAATCGTATCAGATCCTCATATTTCTATTTTTTGTAAGGCTTTTAATGTAATTTATAGTATAAAGTGTAACATTTGCAATTTGAAATATATTGGTGAAACTTCTGGTCCTCTTCATATACGCATGAATCAACATCGATCAGATTCTGATAAGAATTTAGCAAAAAATATACAGTCTACAGCTGAAATACAGCATTTTCATAAACATAAATTTAAAAATACTGCTATTGAAATAATACAAATTCAGAAAAATAAATCTGAGCGTCTATATTTAGAGTCTTCATATATGAAATATTATAATACAATTTATCCTTATGGTCTTAATAGTGAGGTTTTTAAAAGATCTGTTAAAGTTTTTTCATCTATAAATGATACTACAGATTATTCTCCCATTTATCATAGTTTAAATCATCTTATAAATCCTAAAACAACACGTAACAAAAGAGGAAAAGGTTCATCTTCTAGTATTACTCCTAAAAACATTATAATTCAACAAATTAATAATCTGCATCGTAATTATTTAAAAAATTACAATTGGTTTCTAATACGTAAATATATTTTTGGAATAAAAAAGAAACATATAGTACAATATTTAAATATTTTTCTCAGTAAAACTTACTCTAAACATTTTTCAGATGTTTTTTATGATCTCATTATGACTCGTGTCAATCTTTACAATATAAATTTACTAAAAAAACCTAAAAATTTACAAACTAATACTCAAATGGTAATTACTTTTTCTAATCCAATATTTAATAAAATCAATATTAATTCCATATTAAATGATAAAAACTGTCAATTTCCTATTAATAATATTCATATATCTAAAACCTTTAAGTATCCCATTTCTATCGGTAGAACGATTTTTAACTATAATTCTTTCTCTAAATCTTCTTTTGATGCTAGTACATTACCCTGTATATGCAATGACCCCTCTCTACAAAAATATATAAATAAAGATCATGGACATATTATTACTGGTAATCTTAATCTAGTAGATGATTTACAACTTAGAAGAATTATGGGTTATGGGACCAAGTACAGAATTCCATCCAAATTAAACATTAAATCTATCATAAAACAATTTACCTATGATATAGATATATTTATTTATAAACTTGCAATTTATTATAATAAACCCATTGAATATTTTAATCAATGGAAAATATTAGTTATCGATAAATTAACCAGGTCCTTAAAATATAATATTTTACACCTAGAATATGTAAATACACAGCATCTGTTTAAGCAAATCAATAAATTACAACAAAACTTTGTAATAACTTATGTTGATAAATCTCCAAATAATTATGCAATTATTTGTAAATTTTATTATCATCAACTGCTTAAATCTAGTATATCTAATAATAACACATTCCAAAAAATTAACGATAACTTACTTGCCAATAATCGTAAAATTAAAGGATTTCTATAAATTATTAGACATTAACCCTACTAACTTTAAATATCCTTATCTAGTCCTTATACCCAAAGTTCATAAGCATCCTGTTAAATTCAGAACTGTTACAATTGGTTGCAATACCTACAATAATGCTGCTAATAAACTTCTATTAGTAATACTTAATCAAATATATAATATTACACAAAAAAGTGATAATACACATTGCATAAAAAATAGTTATGAACTTGTCCATATTATGAAAAATCTTAAATGTATAAAAAATATCACTACTTATGATTTTAAGGATTTATTTAATAATATTGATTTATCGGATTTACATAATATCATAAATGAGCTTTTAAAAAATATCAACACGAGTTGGATATATCACATAATATCGATTCTGATTATTTTCATACCTTAACCAATTTCATTATCTATAATAATTTTATTATGCATGATAACAATATATATATTCAAAATGTTGGTATACCACAAGGTGGTAATACTTCTAGTGTATTATCTGACTTACACTTATATTACTATGAACGTCATTATTTAAATAATAAAATACATTTATATCGATATATAGATGATGTAATTTTAATTGATACTGATAACACCTGTATATCTCAATTCCCTGTTGATTATCCTTCTATCTAGAACTTTCAAAAAACCTACTTTTAAATAATACAATCAATTTCTTAGATATTAAAATTATATTAAAAGAGAACAAATTTATAACTGATATTTATGACAAAAGGAAAGAATTTAATTTTAAAGTTAATACCTTTACTAATTTTAAATCATGTCTTCATAATTCTGTATATCGTAAAATAATACTTAACCATTTATATAGAATAAAATGTCTATGTTCTTCCCATTTAATTAATACTAATATTAAAAAGCTTGTATATGATGCTATAAATAATGGTTATCCTAAAAAATTCATATATTCTTTAATTTATAACTAGACGGTTGCCCGCCCTCAGTAGCCCGAAGACTATCTGAATGCCAGTTCTCTCGGTGTTCTGGGGTTTCGTTTGCATATCTTTTTTTATTGTTAATGAAGAGGTCTTCCATTTGTTCTTCCATCTGTTCTTCTTTCTGTTCTTCCATCTGTTCTTCCATTTGTTCTTCCATTTGTTCTTCCATTTGTTCTTCCATTTGTCTGGGGTTTCGTTTGCATATCTTTTTTTATTGTTAATGAAGAGGTCTTCCATTTGTTCTTCCATCTGTTCTTCTTTCTGTTCTTCCATCTGTTCTTCCATTTGTTCTTCCATTTGTTCTTCCATTTGTTCTTCAATTATATTCGACGATTCACTGTTTGAGAGCCTATCTGTCCTTTTATTTATAGAAGTTCAAAATGAAAAAAGATTTTCTTAGCAGACGATTTTTTCTGTGCCTCAAATAATTATTCAATTAATTATCCTCAGAATTCCTTTTATTTATAGAGATTAGATATTACATGATCTTATAATTAATTCTTTGCGTAAAAAATGTATAAAAAAATTATAAAACATAAAAATAATAATAAAAAATTAAAAATGTTAAAAAATATAAAAAAATATATATATAGGTTGGTTGGGTGGGTAGAAGTTACAGTACGGCGGAGGGTGGAGGGTGGTGTTGTCTGGATACAAAACGCAAAGGTTAATTATTTAAAAAGTAAATATATATATATATATATATATATATATAATTGAGAGTGGGTTATTCTTTTTAACATAATTTTTAACTGTTTAATTGACACCAATATATGGATATTTGTTTAGTTATATCTATAGTTAAATACCTATATTTTAATTATCAAATTAATTTTAATGTTATTGATAAAATTTTTGGTATTATTATTAATAATATCATTACTATTATTATTATTATTATTGTTTTTTTTTTAATTTTTACTTATTTTTATTTTATTTTATTTTATTTTATTTTTTTAATTTTTATTTTATTTTATTTTATTTTATTTTTTTAATTTTAATTTAATTTAATTTTATTTTTTAATTTTTATTATCCTATATTAAGATAATGAGTTTTTACCATGTAAAGTCACAATAAATGTTACTGATTAAAGAAACAAAATGGTATTTTAAGTTATATGTTAATATGAATGTTATCTCTTAATTCTAATTTTAATTATTTTATTAATTTAATTTTATGTTAATATCGATTATTAATTATTTTCTCCGGTTCAATTATATTTCCATTCAGCTTTATCTTTTTTGTTTGTTATAGATAACAATTACATTTCCATTCAGCTTTTTCTTTCTTGTTTGTTATGGATAACTATTATTTTTACTTACTTTCAACTCCTTTTTGTAAAATATCTTTGTTCCTTGTTTAATAATTTGGTTTTTGTGTGCTGGTAGCCCCAAATACGTATTATTTTGCTATTTCATGGCTAATACGTGGATGAAACCGCACACTTCATTTGTAGTTCCAGAGCATTTGGGGCCTGATGATTCTGCTTTTGGAGCTACAAATTCTATTTGCATTCATTATATTTATTTATTTTTTCAGCTTTACTCGTTACACTATTTTTTTATTTTATTATAATAAATTCAATTCTAATTCTTCGTTTTGGTTTATTGTTTTATTGATAATATCCTTTGGTGAATCTTGTCTACTTTTAATGGTATTATATATATATATATATATATATATATATATATATATATAACTAATTTCATTTTTACTGTGACATTATTTTCACTAACTGAAAATAAATCTCAATCTCAGTGTCCATAATGAAAAGAAATATTGAAATGTAATATCGGGCACTACCAGGTTATCCCGTCGACCAAAAAATTATCGCCAAACTATAAGATTAAATGCCAATAATGGATGATCGTGAATGTCACATTCAATGACATTAAATACGATTCATGTGTTTAAAATGTCATGAAGTGATTTTTATTTTGACTTTTTATTAATATTTTTATTAATATTCTACTAATTATTTGTTTTTTTTTTATATTTAAAATAAAAATTATGTCAATATGTATAATTTGGCTATTAGTTTGGCGATTTGTATAGTTTGGCGAAATTGGTCGACGGGATAACAGAGTAGTACCTAATATCGTTATGAGTAAAAATGCGATGTTTTAAATAGTGACGTCATTTTCTCTTCAAATGTTTTTTAAAAATTACTGTTATTAGTAATATGAAAAAGGCTTTCGTAATAATATTATAATTCCCATTTATCTGGCTGCTAAATGACATCATTTTCCTCATGTGACATTTTGCTTTAGACATTAATTTTTATCATAAATTATTTTCTGTTATTTTATTTACATTATTAATATATTTCTCAGTAAATATATATATATATTTTACCTCAATTAGTGCATAATTATACGCAATCATTTTGGAAAATAAATTTTTATTATCGAGAGAAAAGCTAAACTGAGTTGCCACCATTTTGAACAAATATCGTAAAAAGCATTTAAAATTAAAAATAAAATATAAAAATGGAAATAAATTAAAAACTAACTAAAAGGGGCACAACTACAAATAAATAGCTTTCATTAAAAAAAATAATTATCAAAATCGGTTGAGTGGAAAATTCAGGGCTGATGACACGACATTTTTTTAGCTTGTCTGAAAGAAATAGCATCGGAGGCTAATAAATAAATAAATAAATAAATAAAGAGTAAGAAATCGTATTTATATAACTACAGTTATACCATTAATCTAATCTTTTTCAATATTCTAATAGATTTAAGTTTAAAGTTTAATCCTTACTTTAAATTTTTCCATTAATGTATTTTTTAATTATTCTCTGTTAATTTATTATTTTCATCTTAAGTAATTTATCTATATCCAATCTTTTCCCCAACTGCTCTTAATAACATAAGTTATCACATTTCCATAGACTGGGTGTGAAGTTGTTATCAACAAGATAACCCATTAAAGCTGCTCTAATGTTCAGCAGTGTTCAGCTAACACTTTCTCTTATTAAGATTTTTACTAAACATATCAAGTAACTTCTGCTTAGAAAGCAGTTTAATTATATCAAAGACTGTACTTTTATTTTTCTGAGTGTAAAACATCTCTGAAGTTTTTTTTGAAGCTACACTGAAGTAAATATACCCACAGTAAACCCTAATATTAGCTTTAAATATGCGCCATTTAATTGTTGCAATTGGTTTGCAATACATTCAATGATTTGAAAACATTTATCAATGCAATACGTTAATAGCAACACCATGCTAAATATCGTATAGATTTAAAACTGGAAATCGGAATAGAAATAATATCTTTTTTTATTAAGAAAACTGTAATATACACAAGAAATAATATTTTCTACATAACAAATTTTTGTTGTTGTAAACTTCCTTAAATATGAAATGTCACTTCTTATGTAGATTATTCAGATATATCACGGTTTTTGATTTCCTTTTGTTATGCTCAAAATAAAGATGTTCTACTGTTTTTCTCTTAATTAATAAGAGGTATTATTATTCTGAGGTCAAAGCGGTCTGGTTTTGAATGCCAGTATTGACAATCAGTAACTTATAGCAAAAAACGAAGTTAGCCTGCTTCGTTGTAGAATCCTGCTAAACGCAGTCTGCCACAAAAGTTACTCTTTGAAAAGTGGTATTTAGATAACAGATCAAAGAGAGTTATGAATAAAATAAAGATTACAGTTTTGAAATAGCGCCAATTTTTAACCTGAAATAAACTTGCTGGAGATATTTGATATTGATACGCTAAAAATAGGTCATCTTACACTGTAAACTAGTCGTTGGGGGCCACCGTAATACTTACCCATCATGGATAGGCATATGAAAATAAAACATGTGAAAACTATTTATACAATGCATTGCAATTCCAAAACAAAATTTAAATATTGTTAATATGCATAGTAATGCTCTATTAATGAATTGCTGATGTACCAATTTCGATAAATTATATAAAACGCCAAACTACTCAAGTAAAACCGAACTGCGCAAAAGAAACATCCTTATAACTCCAAAAATAATTATAATATAAACTATCAGTTTACTGCGTTGGATTAAGCGTCTCATTTTAAATTAAAATATACCTCTGAATTGAAATTTGAATGAAATACAGGGTCATGAAAAATTAAAAAATGTGGAAAACAGGATTACAAATATCTCGGCAACTAATAATTCGATCGACTTCGTTCTATATGCAAAATGCGTGTTACTTTATTGCCTTTTACGTCCATTCCTTAGAACAAAAACATTCGAAAATTTTTATGCCCTTTCATCAGAACGAATTTTTCGAGAGTCCGAAAAAAAATAGTTCCGGACAATCGAGGTTGCTGATATTAAATAGGCTTCGTCCCATTCTTACATACAAAATTTCAAGTCTCTATCTCAATTTGTTCGGGAGATAGAGCGCTTACAGACAGACAGACAGGCAGACAGACAGACGGACAGACAGACAGACAGACGAACGGCAAATTTTTTTTTTCTAAAAATATGTTTTTTGGAATCTTTACCATCTGAAACGTGTAAATCCGTCAAATTTTTTTTTTCGATTTTCAAAACGATTGCAAGACTTACCCTATACTACGTATGATGGGTAAGTAAAAAGGATGATTGTTTCTTAATCTACAAAAATGTATTTTAATCAATAATTAGAATATGTAATAACCTCTCCTTAGTCACCGAAGACTTGGAAATGCCTTCCCTTAGGGGGAAGTGGGGTACATTGATCCATGGGGCACATTGATACACCCCCTCTACCGCTCACAGGGTCATTACCGGAAGTTTCACAACGGCTCCAAAAGATGATGCTAGTGCACTCAACTACATACAGAAAGTCTTGGAATGATTCAGTAGTTTGGTGAAATGGGACTGGTGATTTATTGTTTAAACCTATTTATAAACAGAAAACCTGGTAATTTTTTCATCTTTCCCAAGAAAGATGATAATGCTGGGATTGAAGTGCTAGATATGAGAAAGTTATCACAGCCAACAATCAGACAAGGAACAGCCAGGACATCAGGTCATAATATACAGTGTGTGTCAAAAGTTTAAGCACAACAGAAAATTTCAAAATAAAATTTTATTAATGAATGAAAGTTAATTTCCTTTTCACATAATCTACAAAATGTAGTTCTAAAAAGATAGTTAACAGATTTATGTTATAAAATTTATCTTAAATAATAAAATTTATCAAAACAAGAAAAATGGGTGTGTCAAAAGTTTAACCCTTTAATTCCCATGCTAGAACACGTTCTAGAAATTATGTAGTTCATTTCACACCAGAAAAATTCAATGGCTAATTTCGTTTTATTTAAATACGGAATTTTCTGTTATTGATTAACCCTTTCCAGCACGGGCAAATTCAATAGTAAAATGAAAAATTATCGACTGACACCGGAATTCGCAAACGAATTTTTAAAATATTTTAAATTCCTTAAATTAAGCTTTTATTGTAAAGGCAAAATTTTGCCAAAATATTATTGGTGCCGTTTGCAAGCTTGGAATTAAAATTAGGCATCCCAGACAGGGCACAGTGTGCCGGAAAGGGTTAAAGCAAATATTGTTGTTTTAATTTTCTGTTGGGAACTGAAATACACGAATTAAAATATCTCGGGCGGTTTGGGATCTAGAGGGTTAAGCACAGTAGTTTTTAGTCTTTAGCAGAACAATAATAATAATAATAAATTAATACTTGATTATTGCTCCTTTATGTTGAATTACTTTAAATATACGGTTTTCCATCGATAAAATGAGATTCTGTATTGTTTCTGGTTCAATTTTAAACCAAGAGTTCTCAATGGCATCTTTCATATCTTTAACTGAAGAATACTGCTTTCCATTTGGATAAACTGCATGAGTGAGAATACCCCACATATTTTCTATAGGGTTTAAATCAGGACTAATTGCCGGTCATTTTAAAACAGACACTTTTTTCGACTAAAGCCACGATGAAGTTGAGTTTAAAGTATGGATCGAAGCATTGTCATGTTCAAATAACCATTTTTCTCCCCCCCCAAAACCTCGGCAACAGGAAGCAAATGATGGGCAAGTGTCACTTGATAGTTTTCAGAGTTTTCACGACCACTGATGACTGCTAGAGATGTCTGACCATTGAAAGAAATAGCCCTCCACACCATTACAGAACCACCATTATGTTGTCGGCTAAATATACTTCTAAGTTCTTTGCGGAGATCATGCCAATAGTACTTAAACCCATCAGGCTCCATTTTTTTTCATCACTGAATATGACATTCAGTTACTTTTCACCAAATGACATATGCTCTTTGGCCCATTGTAATCTAGCTTCTTTATGGTGTCGTTTGAGACACGGTAATCGAACCATTTTACAGTATTTGATGTATTTGCATTCCAAAACTCTTCTACGAACAGTTTTCTTCGATATTTGTCCTCCAACTGCATGCTTTATTTGCGAAAGGGAGTAATTACCAGTTGAAGCCAAATTTCTGATGCGGCTATCTTCGCTCAAACTAGTCACTCGCGGCCTTCCTGAATGAAATTTTCGTTTGAAATTATTGCCACGAGCCAAAATTTGATGAATACCTCGTTTTGATCTTTTTAATGTACTTGCAATTTCAGAAATAGACTTAGATTTTGCTCTCATACTCCATATTTTTATCACCTCCTCCTCTGAAAATTCTTTCGACCGAGGCATTTTGTACTAACTCGTAAACAACAACTAACAGCTTCTTGTACACCCAGAAATTGTTTGCGTGCGCAACCGTTTACGTCAGATTGTAAAATTTGCATAAAAACGATTTTGTGCTTAAACGTTTGACACGGTTATTTTTGTTCTATTCTTAAACTCCATGGTTTGAAATAAAATTTAAAAATTAATTTCAATGAATATGGTGTTAAAATAGATATTATTAACATATACAAAATAAATACTGAAATAAAGTGAATATTTAAAGTTTTATTGGAATATTGCTATTGTGCTTAAACTTTTGAGACGCACTGTATTTAATTTTGATTGCCTTAATATTGCTTAAAAATAAATTATGGGTGATTTGAATTTCTATAAATAAATATAAAATGGTTTTCTAACACAATTTCTATGAAAAATATGCATTGGTATTATTTTGTCGTCATTTTTCTCAAACGTTTTCTCAATCTGCCCCGTAGATGGGGCACATTGATACAAATAAATATTTTTGATTTTTTAAAAATTACATGCAAAAATACTATATAAAAGAATGATTGTACACTTTTATAACATACTACAGAAGTTTTGCTGTGACCTCATGGAAAAAAAACTTGAATTTTCTATTTTTTTCACACTAAAAAAATCTTACAAAAAAACTGTATCAATGTACCCCACTTCCCCCTACTTTTAAAAATGTCAGAAACTTACTGTCGAAATTGGTTATAACGTACTTCGAGGGGACCAGAAAATATGGTACGTAATAACTGAAGTACGTTATAAGCATTAATTAACAAAATGCAGAGCAAAATGTGAAAGTAAAAAGCGTATAAGATTTTTTTGTAGTTTCCTTTGTTTACATTAGACAGTAAAATTTACATTTTTCATATGTCAAGTTAGAATACAAGTATCTTCCATGAACAGTTTATAAGCTTTTTTACTTACTTTCAACTCGAAGTACGATATCTCTTCGCCAAAAGTTTGATGTTCTTTAACTAAAGTGTTCAACAGTGTGATGGAGCGTATCAGTATTTTTCATCCTACTGAATGATATTTCAGCCTACTTAAAATGCAATTAAAAAAGAAAAACACTGCCTAACCACAGCAACAATGCCTACAGTTTACGCCTATTTACACTTTTAAAGTGAAAATAGACGTATGCTTCAACTGCTAGTGCCTTTTTTGTGGTTTCGCAGTGTTGTTCAATTTTTACTTCTTTTGAAGAATCATTCTGAAGGCCTGAAATATTTCCTTAGAATACATCTTCGCTTTTTTCCATTGTTGAATCATCTCCCGTCTTTTATAGGGCGATAATTGAAAGAGAATATTTGAAAGAAGAAAATAAATCTAGCCTTAGAACTCACAGGGATAAATGTTCAAAACAATTTGCAAATTTGTAAACCAGAAATGCAAGGTTGACCTTGAAAAGTTATCTTTTATTTGCATCTATAAGGTAAGTTAAAACCAGATTAAGGCTTTTTGATAGTCCGTTATAGCCAAATTTGTAAATCATTACTCATGCAGGATTTCATTTCTAATCAAGCATATGATTATGTTTTACGTTTCAAGCGGAAGTACGTTATATTCTTGGTATGTTATAACCGGTGTCGACGGTATTTACTTTCGAAATTTAAGAGGAAAAAAATCTGTTTCCAAACTTTTCGGAAGAAGCTTATAAAGTTTTTAAAGAAGCTTTTATTGGTCAATGAATGCTTTAACACTGCGTACGTAATCACCCCATTTTTTTTTTTTTTTTTTTTTTTTATAATTGTTTAAATATCTTAAGAGTAAATTTGTTTTGTAAAGCTAATGAAAAAATTTGGTAGCTGTTATTTAGACACTGTTTGTATTACGAATATACAGGGTGTTTCGCTATCAGACCGACAAACTTTGAGGGGTGATGGTAGACATAAAGACAAACATTATTAAATAGGAAACCATGGGGCGCAAACGTTTTCTGTAGGAGCTAGGGGCCTTTAAAGTTTAATGACCAAAATTTCAAACGGTGATGAAAAACATAAAAAACTGTCGATTCGTTTGCGGTTTTCGCTAAAATCATTCTTTATATCACAATTTGTTTGTAAAAAAAATGTAAAGGTTACGTTCAAAAATTGTCGATAGAGGGCGCTTTAGACATTAGAGCAACGAACAACTACTTTTTTACCGCTATTTTGTGCTTATGGTTGAAATTATTTTAAAGTTTAGACATTAACTTGAATTTTAATCCCAAAATCGGAAACATTGGGATCGGGTAACTAGCGAAAATTGAACTATGAACAAAAAGAGGGATTTTAAACGCTCATAAACATTGGACAAACTAATCGATTTTATTGCGGTTTGCGTGTAGGTCATTCTCTTAAAAATTATGTTATTCAAAATGGCATGTAGGTTTGATGTCCTCATTTTTTGATAGAGGTCGCTTCCGTCACATATCCGACATTTCTATGGCATTATTCCTGGGTGTTTTACTACCAGACCAACATACTTCCTGGAAGTGTTAGGGATGCAAAGACGACTCGGAATGATAGAGAAATGTAACGTTGGAAATGCCTTTTTTGCGAGTTACGGTTAAAGGAAGCAGAGAAAAAAGCAAGAGGAACAGCAGAGAAAGAGCAACACGTTAATGTGAAAGAAAACAGTTTATTTAAATGTTTAACTAGAAAAGGTGTTCGAAATTACGACCAGAAGTAGTCCGGCATGCTTGATAGTGGCTCGCATGGAATTCCTTACATTTTGAAAGATTCCTAGCATCTGAGAAAGCTTTCTGGAAGCTACAGAAATATCAGCTGTGAGGTCTTCAACTGATGGTACGGAAGTCACATACAGCCAACTTTTCACTTGATCCCAGAAGAAAAATTCCCTACATGATCGGTCCGGCGATCTGGTAGGTCAATGAACCAGGCCACCACGACCTATCCACCCTGTCCATATGTTACTTTGAAGTGCCAGCAAACGTCATTGGTAAAATGTCGAGGAGTCCCATCATGCTGTTCGTCGTTCAAATACTTCTTTCTGTTACCTTTGGAACTGGTTCGTGAATGATAGCTTCAAAATGATCGCTGTTCACGCGCATCGCGCATTACCGTTTGGCGCCATCTACCGTCACTGTCAAACTTGCCGAAATATTTCTGATCGTAAATTTGAACACCTTTTCTAGTAAAACCTTTAAATTTACAGTTTTCTATCGCATTAATTTGTTGCTCGTTCTCTGCTGTTTCTGTTGCTTTTTTCTTTGCGTCCTTTAACCGTAACTCCCAAAATACGCATTTCCAAAGTTACATTCCTATGTGATTCCGAGTCGTCTTTGCATCCATATCACATCCTGGAAGTATGTTGTTCTGGTATTAAAACACCCAGGAGTACCGCCATTGAAATATCGGAGATGTGTTGGAAGCGCCCTCTATGAAAAAATGAGGACACCTAAGCTTTACATCATTTTGAATAAAATAATTACCAAGGCAATGAACGCAAACCGAAACAAAATCGATTAGTTTGTCCAATGATTATCAGGGTTTAAAATTCTCCCCTTTGTTCACTGTTCAATTTTCACTAGTTACCCGATCTCAATGTTTCCGATTTTGGGCTTAAAATTAAAGTTAAAGTCTAAATTTTAGTATAACTTGAACCCCATGCACAAAATAATGGTAAAAAGTAGTTGTTCGTTACTTTAAAGTCTAAAGCGTCCTCTATCGACAATTATTGAACGTAACCTTTAAAATTTTTTTCTAAAAAAATCATGATATAAAGAATGATTTTAGTGAAAACCGCAAACGAATCGACCCTTTTCTCCGTTTTTTATCATCGTTTGAAGTTTTGGGCTTCAAACTTTAATGGCCCCTAGCTCCTACAGAAGACGTTTGCGCCCCATGGTTCCCCATTTAAAAATGTTTGTCTTCATGTCTACTATCACCCCTCAAAGTTTGTCGGTCTGGTAGCGAAACACCCTGTATTTTAAATTCACATTTTACGAAAATGCTTATATTTAATTAATGAAAATATTTCTATCTCACCGGTATTTTTTCAAAGATTTTTTTTATTTATAAATCACACTTTTTTTTCTGTATACCAGTGATGGTAACTTGTGGGAAAATTCCCACATCTGTGGGGAAAATAGAGCTGTGTGGGAAAAAAGGGAAACTTGAGGTTTTGTGGGAAATTTTGAGAATTTCCCATTCCACTATCATGAAGGCGCTTTTTCCTTTTCTTTCTGCAAAACTTTTTAGAAAACCCTTTTTTTCGACTTGTTTTTCATAACTCCTTGTCGAATTGCATCGTAACTATTTCGTTGAATATTGCTGTTGCGTTCCATTGATTCTCGAAGCAGTAATGCAACTAAACTTCTCTAAATTAACAGATCAGATATAACCACATGACCACAAAGTAGAGAAACCTGGGGGATTTTTCGAAGGGGGAAAAAGGTTATGACGTCAGTCGGAACTATTCCATTCGATTTTCAGTTTCGATCGCTCGCTTGCTTCAGAAAAGCGTAAAACGAAAACAGTTTTTTAGTTTAAGATTTTAGTTAAATTTTTTCTAGAATGTGTATAGTGTAGAATCTCGAAAGTTACATTTTAGTGTATTATAGCTATGGATTTGGATAAAGCAGAAGACTCGAATGTCGCGACAACAAGGGCGCCCATATGATCACTTTTAGGGGGGGGGGCTGAGAAAAATCACAATTTCCCCCGCAAAGCTATCACATATTTTAGTAAATATTTAAGGTACTTTGCTGTTTTTCGCGACTTTTGAGTTCCCCTCCCCCTCCGATTTTTGGGGGATTTTCGCGATCCTTTTAAGAAATATGTGCTTGTTTCTACGAGTTTTTGATTAAATGATTAATTTGATTTAATTTTTTGACAAAAATTGCGATTTTTTCATGATTTTTGAACAAAATTAACGTTTTTTCGCGATACTTTGCCGAAAATTGTGTTTTCCCCCACGATTTTCGGTCTTTTCTATACTTTTTGAACGAAATCAGAGATTTTTTTGCGATTCTTTGACAAAATTAGATCTTTTCGCGATTCTTTGACGAAATTTTATTTTTTCCGCGATTCTTTGATGAAATGTGCGTTTCTCACACTTTTATTTGACAACATTTGGGTTTATCTGCATTTCTTTAGCAAAAAAATAATCATTATTATTACCTTAAGAATTTATTTTTATATTATATTTATGTTTATTAAAATACTTATTTTCTTCGATTGATTGAAAGATTTTAGTTTTGAAGAACCAAAATGAAAAGTGTTATAAAATATTTTGATCATTTGCCGATAGAGGGCAGCACTGCTGAATTTAACAGTGTGGGAAAAATTGAGCTAACGAGGGAAATTTTGAGGGGAAAATTGAGCTCATGTGGGAAATTTCGAGGGAAAATTTCAGTGACGAGGTTACCATCACTGCTGCATACAAGGAAAATTACCAGAATTTGAAACGTCTCAAGAATCTGCTGCATGAAATAGCAGCAGTAACAGGCAAACGAATATTCACATGTTAAAAAGGTAGAGGGCTGTTGAGTAATCCGACCCCTTGCATAGCACCAGAATAACGGCAAAAACATTTCTCCCTATTTTCCATCAGCATGATATTTTCTACGCTTATTGCAAAAAGTGTATGCATCTTTAGGATAATTGGATTACGACATTTGTGTCTGTCTCTATATGAACCTAATACTTTTAGGCGTACTACAAAGGTGACTATAGAGTAATTGAAATATGACCCTTTGTTTCTCAATTAGATGGATTTTGTTTTTAGTGCTATTGCAATAAGGCTATGTAGTTTTAGACTAATTAGAAAATGACTAGCTGTTTGTCGAGTTTTTTATCAAAGCTTGAAAGAAAGTAAGTGATTGTCCATTATTTTAGCCTAAAAATAAAAGCAGGAACTTTAAATACTTAAGATAATACGGTTTTATTGGTGGTTTTAACTAATGCGACTAAGTGTCTAAGATTAGTGCAGGCATTTTAAGGGTATATTTTTGACAAACATACTATTTAGAAGTATTAAACAGTTTATAGACTAAACATATTTTTTATGTTTCTACAGTATTATATAAAGAAGTTTGGATGCGGAATGAAGATTATTCTATAAAATACAAGCAAATTTCTATACAGGGTGTTTCAAAACAATATGTAAAGGAATGTATACGGGATCAAAAAAGCAGATTTTATATAAGAATGTGCATGCGGAAATGCAGCGTTTGGACAGTAGAGGACGCTATTGAATTCGACGGATGAAACTGCATTCCTTTCTTGAATCGTCATTCCCGGATGCACGGATTTCGAGTAACATGCATTGTTAACGTCAATGCGGAGCTTGCCTAAATGCATTCCATGTATAGGGTTGTGCAGGGAAATAGAGAGACTTCTCAAAGAATATATATGGAACGATTTCCAACATAAAGATTTGCCTTCATAATAATGGAAGTAAGCCTAAGAAATGTAGGTTTAACTTTTTTGATGAATTACGTATGTGCTATAAAATTATTTAATATATCAGAGGGTTTAACTACAGTTAGCCGCGGATTCGTACTTTTTGTTATAAATAATATTCAGATTAAATGCAAATGCATTTTGTTGTTTATTGTGGATATGCCATACATAACAATAAATAAGAAATAAGAATATTTTCTGTTAATTTCTATAAAAGCAAAAATTTATTGAAGTAATTTTCTATAATGTTTGTGCGTTCTCGTTTTAGGGCGTTTTATAAAAATAAATGTAAATATTTTTTTGTTGAATTTGAATCTTTTCTTATTATTAATATGTCCGTATAATTTATTTAATAAATATTGTATCGAGATTTAGAAGTGTATTATTTTCAAATATCCCTCGTCTACCTGCAGGTAATAGACTGTTGTTAAGATTTAACTTTCTTGGACGTTTATAATTTTAAGTATTATTTCAACCTTTAGCCAAAATGTTAATATTCTTTGTAAAAGTACGCAAAATGAATGTCAATAATTTCTTCTGTAATTAAAGTATAATGATTACTTTTTTATATATTCACATAATTAAGTATAATTACTTTTACACTCTTAACTATTATTGCATAAGATGCCTTTTATTATTTAATGCATACCTGCAATAGATTAAACCAAAGTAATAATGGGAGATTTGCTTTTTTCTCTAATGATTATGAAGAGTAATTCATTTACACGGTACTGGGTTATCGTAATATAATTTATCTAGAATTTCCCAGTACTTTTGTGTTATTTGAAGAGCACTAAATTCTATTTGTATAAAAAATATCTCTAAAAGATTTTTTTAAATTTAGATTTTTATGAATAATACATTACCGACTTACAAATTAAATAATCTAAAAACTTGAATAGTACAACATAGTTTTTATATCGATCATTTGACTAAATATTTTATTGATTTCACATAAAAATTGAATGTACAGTGTATTTATTTATATATTACTTAATTTTTTTTAATAGCTAATTCGCGAAAAAAATGTTTTCATTAATAAATTCCTTTTACTGAAGTTTCAACTTAAAACTTATCCATAAAAAAAAGGATTAAAATAAGTCATTTGAAATTTATACTCAACATACAGGGTGTGCAGCAAATAAGACCCCGATTTAAAAATAAAATTTATCAAAGACAAAGATCGATAAAGTTATGAGGCAAACGGTCTCTTTATTAGGTAAGCTATAAAAAATTTATACAGAAGTTTCGAACTGTGAATATTTTTAAAACATTGTGTTTTGATTGTAAAGAATGCTTGACTTGAAATTTTTCTTGTTTTAGATTACTTGCAGCAAACAAGTTATTCGGGTTACAGTGCCGTATTTTACCAATTTTTGGAATTTTAATTTCTGAAATCTCGAAATTCCTTTCAAGGGATTCCATGACGTGAAAAGACAGTCATAGCTCTTAAAAGATGGACATACGGAGTACTAAAGGCCATCTGTGGACTCTATAAGTGGATATCTATAACTAAGTTCTTTATAAGTAATGCATAAGTAGCACTGCATTTAGATACTCCCTAATAAAGACTTTCAATAGACCATCTGACTGCTGGAGGCGTGTCTAACGAGAAAGAGGCCGAACTAAAGTGATACGGGAAAGAAAAGGAAAAAAGGACATAGTGTTTTTTTGGTCAGTAAGTAACGCATATATATTCAAACAATATTAAATGTAATACTTTAAACGAACTTCTAGGCTGATTTATTTGTAATTTTTCTATTACCATATTAATTTGACCACTACTGTAAAATGTATGTATAAACATTTAAAAATATTGTGAATCTTTAAAACTAACCATAATTGTAAAAGATTATAATTTTCAAAACTTGTTCTATATTTTATATAAAATAACATTTATAACATATTTGAAGATTATCTCACACATTAGCTTCTACGTTATGCATAATAAAAACAATATATTAACCAAAATAACATGTTTGTTTTGCAGAAATTACAACTATTCTTTAAAACTATTTCCGTAGTTCTTATTTCGTAGCATATGTGACGGTTAATTTGATAAATTCGGTAATTATTAATATTAACCAATTATTTAAAATGTAATACTTTAAACGAACTTCTAAGCTGATTTATTTGTAATTTTTCTATTACCATATTAATTTGACCACTACTCTAAAACGTATGTATGAACATTTAAAAATTTTGTGAATCTTTAAAACTAACCATAATTGTAAAAGATTATAATTTTCAAAACTTGTTCTATATTTTACATAAAATAACATTTATAACATATTTGAAGATTATCTCACACATTAGCTTCTACGTTATGCATAATAAAAAGAATATATTAACCAAAATAACATGTTTGTTTTGCAGAAATTACAACTATTCTTTAAAACTATTTCTGTAGTTCTTATTTCGTAGCATATGTGACGGTTAATTTGATAAATTCGGTAATTATTAATATTAACCAATTATTATTAATAATAGCCACGTGTTTTGGTAAACCTGATAAATGTTGCCTATTAATCGAATTTACCGGTTATTAATAATAATTACCGATAAAGTTCGGTCAATATGATTAATTAAGCTTAGTAACGAATGTTCTCTTTACAAAAACTGTAGGGGAGACTGCGGTACAATGGACCACGGGGTACAATGGTCCACCCCCTATTTTTGATATTAATTCTGTTTTTGAAAGCTTCATATTTTAGCATATAGATGGCAGTCAGGAAGTAGTAAAAATAAATTTGAAACCATGTGCATAGCTGACATTTTAGCCATTTTATGTTTGATAATTGATTTGACACAGGGGGAGTAAGGCAAAAGTAAATATTTTCAGTGAAACATATCTTCATTTATTTATTACAAATTTGTAATTTGAAAGACATTGTGTGGCAAAATAAAAAGGTAAGACAATACATTATTATATTTATTATAGCTAAAATAATAGAATTCTAAATTTCTTTTTTTATCATCAAGTTTTTGTCAAACTTCCGTATGGGGTACAATGGACCATCAGAAACTGGGGTACAATGGACCATGGTCCATTGTATGCCAGTTTTGTATCCCATGTTTTTAAAAGTTAAATATTATATGTGAAATTCAGAATTAATAAATTATTTTACTTCTGTGTGTAGATTAATTAATGATTCATCTTGTGTAATGCATTTTTGAAATATTTATCTGTATAATATATGCTTTCAAACATAAAAATTAGCCAAAATTAAGAATTAATAAATTATTTTATTTCTGTGTGTGAATTAATGAATGATTCATGTTGCGAAATGTATTTCTGAAATATTTATCTATATAATATAAGCTTTCAAATTAAAAAATTAACCCAAATCGAACACCAAAAATTAGTAAACAAAATATTTTGTGCATTTGAGGGTTTTTTTTAATTTCATATAATTTGTTAATTCAATAATCCTGCACTTATGCAGATATGCATCCATAATAAGTTAGATTTAAACAAAATAGTAGAATGAGAAAAACAAAAATTATATTTACCCGTTAGTTTGTATCTGGGTATAATAATTAAATAAGGTAAAATTCATGAAAAAATACAGACGATGTAAAGTAGACAGGAAAAATTTATTATATTTTTTCCTAAGTCATATATTTAGATATACATATTTCTTATTATAAAGGTTTATATTTAAATTTAGGTGGCATCATTGTACAAAAAAGATACATATTATTTTCATATTTCTTTTAGCAATGCCAAGAAACAAGCCTAGGAAAACCAATAGAGGTTCTGTGCCACATGAAGTTATGGAACAGGCTGTAAAATGCATTGTGGATGATAATAAACCTAAATGTTCAATCTGCGACCGGTATAATGACATAGTGACTTAATAATAAAAAAATGAAGAAAAAAATGTTACTTTAGTTAGGGCTAAAAGAGTGAATAAACAAATAATAAAAAGAATATTGCCCAGTTAAACTGATGGCATTGAGCTCACAGGCTAAGCATACTAATTGTACATTACAGACTTGTATTTTCGCTAATTCCGTTCGAAAAAAAAAATTAAAAAAGGGAAACAGCTCTTCCCTTTCTCCTTTTTTATACTTAATCATTGAACTTCCTAAACTATCAAGTACATGCTTTATCATATTAAAAAATCTATATCCAAAATTCAGAGCAAATCGGATAATTCTTAATAAAAACCCATTTAGCATTTATATAATTTAAGAGGAGTTATTCTCCTCTTTTATACTTAACCATTAAACTTCCAAAACTATTCAGAGATTTGAACGAAATCTGACAATTCTGACTGAAAAATCCATTTATGCAAGTTAAGGGGGGGGGAGCATTAGAACCCCCGTTCCCCCTGTTTATACTTATTCAATGAACACCTAATAACAGCCACGGTATCGCCTCATCCGAATGATCCTATATCTAAATTTTGAACGAAAACTGTTAATTCTGCATGAAAATCCCGTTTATATCAATTAAAGGGAGGGGCATGAGCCCCCCGTACCCCCTGTTTATACTTATTCAATGAACACCTAATAACAGCCACGGTATCGCCTCATCCGAATGATCCTATATCTAAATTTTGAACGAAAATCGTTAATTCTGCATGAAAATCCCGTTTATATCAATTAAGGGGGGGGGCATGAGCCCCCCGTTCCCCCTGTTTATACTTATTCAATGAACACATAATAACAGTCACGTAATCGCCTCATCAGAATGATCCTATATCTAAATTTTGGACAAAAACTGTTAATTCTGCATGAAAAACCCATTTATATCCATTAAGGGGAGGGGCATGGGCCCCCGTTCCCCCTGTTTATACTTATTCAATGAACATCTAATAACAGCCACAGTATCGCCTCATCCGAATGATCTTATATCTAAATTTTGAACGAAAACCGTTAATTCTGCATGAAAATCCCGTTTATATCAATTAAGGGGGGGCATGAGCCCCCGTTCCCCCTGTTTATACTTATTCAATGAACACATAATAACAGTCACGGAATCGCCTCATCAGAATGATCCTATATCTAAATTTTGGACAAAAACTGTTAATTCTGCATGAAAAACCCATTTATATCCATTAAGGGGAGGGGCATGAGCCCCCCGTTCCCCCTCTTATACATATCGAATGAACTCCAAAAACTAATCAGGGAAGCGCCTTATCAGGATATACCTATATACAAAATTTCAAGTGGATCCGATATTTTTATCATGAGTTATCGCGTTACGTACGAACATACATACAGAACGGACGGGCACATAAGCTCTCAGGCTATGATAGCCTGTGAGCTAAAAATGAATAATAAAATGTGAATAAACAAATAAAAATGAGTAATAAAATGTGAATAAACAAATTATGATATAGTTTTCTATCTTATTGTTAAAAAATGAACTACACTGATATATTTTTATTCAAATTATAAGTGGTCCATAGAGCCCCATGCTGTGGACCATTGTACCCCGGCATTGGGGTACAATGGTCCACTTTGTCACTTGCTATTTAAAAAAATATTTTAAAAAAAGTATGCATAATTTTTATTTTTGAGTTGATGCAGTATAAACTTTAATGTATAGGTAACATGCATGTACTTGATCAAAAGAAAAAAATCAATATTTTAAGAGTAAACAGTCAAAATTTACAAAAGTGGACCATTGTACCCCAGTCTCCCCTATACTATCATAATTGTTTGAATCTAATAAGAAATATAATTGTTAAGACACAATAATACTCAATCAAAAGAAGTGTTCTATTAATAAGACCCAAAAGATTAAACATATATAATTCTTTTTATAATTACTGAATGAATTAGATAAAAATTTTAAACGCTGAAATATTTAAAGAATAAATTATACAGCTTTGAAATTAATACTTTTAGCAATGAATATTTAGAAAAAATTGTACTGCGCTGTTATCCCGTCGACCGATTTCGCCAAACCATACAAATCGCCAAACTAATAGGCAAATTATTCATACTGACGTAATTTTTATTTTAAATAATAAAAAACAAATAATTAGTAGAATATTAACATAAATACGAATAAAAAGTCGAAATAAAAATAACTTAATGACGTTTTAAACACATGTATCGTATTTAATGTCATTGAATTGACATTCACGATCATTCATTATTGGCATTTAATCTTATAATTTGGCGATAGTTTTTTGGTCGACGGGATGACAAAGTAGTAACGAAACAATATACATAAAATAAAAACCTCAAGCAAAACTATAAATTCTCATAAATTTATCACATTAACAGGTTTATTTGGATATAATTTGGTTATTATTAATAATAACCAGCTACTATTAATAATAACCGAGTAATAAAATTGACCGTAATATATACATTCTCCCTATTCCCGTTTAGAACATTCAATTTCTACTATAAGCCTTTTTTCTGATCTAAAATGTCTCCCATTTCCATAATAGGATTGCATTATCTTCTTAAACAGTATGCATAAAAAGTATTTTAGTCACACGGGATTACTCTATTCCAATCTCTAAGCCTCTGAATAGTATCATATTCTCCAATAAATGCTTGCGAATATTTATTCCAGTATGTCTTGTTTCTATAGTCCGGCATGTATAGTAAATTTCTAAAGTTCTGGAAATAAAAAAGAAAACACACATATTTACACATTATACAGATATTTCATGTGTTTTTTTCCTTTTTTGTTGACGTTTAATGAATAAATATTTTTAAACAGTTGCATTATTTGATACTTTATACATGTACTTTCGACACATTTTTCCTTTCATCCAATATAATACAGTCAGCATATACACTGGTGTCCAAAAGTTAAGCATAATTGGTAATTAAGTAATTATTTTTAAGTAATGAAAGAAATATGAATGGGAATGTGCTGAAACTCCAGGTGTGTAAACAAAATAGTACGCGTCACATATTTTCGCGAAGAGTTTTCCCCGAAATCGAACAGGGGACCGTCAACAAATTGAAAAAGAACGAAGATCTTTTGGATAACCCTGTCAAAACTAATGTAGCAAAAGCGTTCAAACTGCACATTATGATTAATTGGCTTATTGTAATGTACTGTTTTAATTTTTACAAGGATAGCATGTATACTCGTAGAGAAATTAAGGTTTTTATAAAAACAGTCCTAAATTTTTCCAAGTTTTTTGTTTATAATTTGCAGAGTTCTTATTATAAAATAATGTTCTTTTCTGAAAATATGACAAACATCATTGTACACAATACCCTGTCATCAGAATTTAAAAATAATAAAAATTGTATGAAAAATGAGTATGTATAGTAAATAATTTTTCATTGCGCATGCGTCAGCGATATCAAAATGTCATTTACATATTGTGTTAGCTAAATGTATAGAGCAACTTCTGCAAAAGTTTCAAAAACATAGCTTGAAAATTCTGAAAATGGGAGCCTATAGAATCAACTCAAAATCCTTTATTCCCTAAATGAAGCAAAAAGATGGGGGGCTGTATCCATATTCCATTGTTTAGTGCCTACACAATATTGCACGTACAACTATATTTAGGTAAAACCCCTGATTTTTTTGCTTCCTTTAGGAATAACGGATTTTTGAGTTGATTCTATAGGCTCCCATTTTCAGAATTTTCAAGCTATATTTTTGAAAATTTTACAGAAGTTGCTCTATACATTTAGCTAACACAATATGCAAATGACATTTTGATATCGTTGACGCATGCGCAATGAAAAATTATTTACTAAACATACTCATTTTTCATACAATTTTTATTATTTTAAAATTCTGATGACAGGGTATTGTGTACAATGATGTTTGTCATATTTTCAGAAAAGAACATTATTTTATAATAAGAACTCTGCAAATTATAAGCAAAAAACTTGGTAAAATTTAGGACTGTTTTTATAAAAACCTTCATTTCTCTACGAGTATACATGCTATCCTTGTAAAAATTAAAACAGTACATTACAATAAGCCAATTAATCATAATGTGCAGTTTGAACGCTTTTGCTACATTAGTTTTGACAGGGTTATCCAAAAGATCTTCGTTCTTTTTCAATTTGTTGACGGTCCCCTGTTCGATTTCGGGGAAAACTCTTCGCGAAAATATGTGACGCGTACTATTTTGTTTACACACCTGGAGTTTCAGCACATTCCGATTCATATTTTTTTCATTACTTAAAAATAATTACTTAATTACCAATTATGCTTAACTTTTGGACACCAGTGTAAATAGTCAGTATATAATAAATAGTAATCTTTGAATAATAGTAATAATACACTGCTTTGTTTATGTGGTATAGAATTGAACCAAATTTTTGCTTTCTTCAAAGATAGAAGAAAGTATTGTAATCGAAATTTTTACGACTTCCGGTTTTTGATAGATTTACACGTTTAAGGGGTCAGAGATTTCAAAAAACATGTTTTTACAAAATGTCTGTGTGTCTGTGTGGCCCTATGTCGCCATTCTAACATCAAAAAGTGTATGAAGATATGCATAAAATTCAACCAAATTTTTTGTTAATGTGTTTGGCTGTGGCAAGCAGGACTATCTTCTGTTTTGTAATATTCCGCCAGAAGGGGGCGCTGCAATAGCGATTTTTGTGCCATTTCCAATATTGTACCGACTAAAAATGTATACAGTTATACACTGAATTGAACCAAATTTTTTGTGTAAGTGTTTGGCTATGGCTAGTTGGTCCTCCGCGAATTAAAAAAAAAAAATCCGCCCGAAAGGAACGCTGCAATAACGATTTTTGTGCCATTTTCAAAGTTACACCGACTAAAAGTGCATGAAGTTATGCATCGAATTGAACCAAATTCTTGTGTAAGTGTTCAGCTATGGCTAGTTGGTCATCCCTGAATTTGAAAAAATCCGCCGGAAGAGGGCGCTGCAATAACGAATTTCGTGCCATTTTCAATATTCAACCAAATAAAAGTGTATGATGTTATGCATAGAAATGAACCAAATATTTGTGTAAGTGTTTGACTATGGTTAGCAATCCTCCCTGAATTTGAAAAAAAGTCCACCTGAATGAGGTGCTATAATCGCAATGCCTGTGCCATTTTCATTATTTTACCATCAAAAAGTGTATGTGTTCAATTCTATGCATAACTATGCATAGAACTAAACTAAAATTTTTTGTGTATGAATATTTTTGGATATTGCGAGTAGATCCTTCTTGAGTTTGAAAAAAATCTGCCTATCGTTCTACTGTACATCGGCTCGTGCAGATACGGAAACTCGTTTTTACTCCGATTAATTCACTGAAGTAGAAATTTAAGATGCAAGTCATAGTTGGTATAGTATTGAATTAATACTATTAACGGGCATTAACATGTGTAACTAAATTTTGATATATTAAAATGTACGTATGAGAAAGAAGAAAGTTTTGGGATTGGCGCATCCAACTAGTTTATGTATGTTTTTGGCTATGTCTAGAAGATTTTCCTGGAATTTGGAAATATTCCGTGGGAAAAGAACGCGGTGTTAGCTCTTTATGCATCATTTTCTCGATTGTTGTTCTATTGTCTATCGACTTGTGCAAAGAAGGGAACTCGCGTCCTGCTGAGCCAGTTATTTGAAAACAGCTGATGATAGCAGAATAAGGGAAATCTATTGATTTTACTAAACATCATTATCCACATTAACTCGTTTTTTAGCTCACAGGCTATCATAGCCTGAGAGCTTATGTGCCCGTCCGTTCTGTATGTACGTTCGTATGTTCGTGCGTAACGCGATAACTCATGATAAAAGTATCCGATCCACTTGAAATTTTGTATGTGGTATAGCCTGACAAGGCATTTCCCTGATTAGTTTTTGGAGTTCATTCGACATGTATAAGAGGGGGAACGGGGGGCTCATGCCCCTCCCCTTAGTTGATATAAATGGGATTTTCATGCAGAATTAAGTTTTCGTTCAAAATTTAGATTAGGATCATTCTGATGAGGCGATTCCGTGACTGTTATTAGGTGTTCATTGAATAAGTATAAATAGGGGGAACAGGGGTTCTAATGTCCCCCCCCCTTAATTTATGTAAATGGGTTTTTCAAGCAGAATTTTCAGATTTCGTTCAAATCTATGAATAGTTCTGGAAGTTTAATGGTTAAGTATAAAAGAGGAAGATAACTCCTTTTAAATTATATAAATGCTAAATGGGTTTTTATTAAGAATTATCTCATTTGCTCTGAATTTTGGATATAGATTTTTTATATGATAAAGCATGTCTTTGATAGTATAGGAGGTTCAATGATTAAGCATAAAAAAAGAGGAAAGGGGAAAGCTGTTTCCCCTTCTTAATTTTTTCTCGAACGGAATTAACCCTTAAAAATATAAGGCTTTAATGTACAATTAGTATTTGTAGCCTGTGAGCTCAATGCCATCAGTTTAACTGGGCAGTATTCTTTATCCTTCGATTAATTGACTGAAGCAGAAATTTAAGATCAAAATAAAGTTGGTATAGTATTGAATTAATTATATTAAAGTACTAACACGTGTTACTAATTTTTGAAATATTAAAATTTAAATTTGAGATGGAAGAAAGTTTTGGATTGGCATATCCAACTATTACACTTTCCAACAAAGTTCAAAAGAAATTATAAATTCGGTTTGTCTGTCTGGCTGTGTCCATCCATGCTCTAATTCGCGTAAATGTTATCCGATTATTCTGAAAGTGGTAGATGTTAATGGATATCTCTATATCTTGTTTGGTATTATAAATGAAGTATATAACATTTACCATTCATTTACAGAAAAACTCAAACAATTCCGTTACATTACGATCTATGGGGTAAATTTGTTTATGGAGTATTTTAATAATATTGCAGAATTTTATACTGATATATATATGAAAGGATAAAAACTAACCCTTTTTTAAAACTTTAAGTTAAAATTAAAATTTAAAAGTTTAAAGTTCCAATTAATATTTTTTAATGTTAATTCTGAAGCTGAATGCTATTTTGCCCCTGTTAACTTTCTTTCCCAGCCTAACATTCATTACTTTCAGAGATCATTTTTGGATGTTCTTTAAGATTAAAAATGCTTAGGTAAGCGCAATTCTTAATTTGTAGGATCAGCATGCAGCCCTGGACAACCGCGCCTAAATTACATCAGATTGCCCAGATATTTCTTAACCAATTAAATTAAATGTTCCTCCCTAATTCACAACTGTGCCCTCTGCTGGAAAATATGACAGTCCCTAACATATTAGCAAGAACACGCGCGAAAAACGGGAGATTTTGCAGATTTGAGGATGCCTGCAGAACCTACGGCAATGTAAACCTCCATAATACACCTAAACGGCTCGGCGACCTCCGACCGGACTCGCGGATCCCTCTGTACGAAGAGCAGCCAAATAAAAGGGTTTAGAACCAACAAGAGGCTCCCGAGTCAAGTCCTTATGCCACGACTACAACACCCGAAGTCGTTACATATATGCATATAATATATATATATATATATATACGGAAGTGAACTACAAAGTTCTTATTGCAGAATGTAGTGCATATAAAATCTATCGTTCATTTACAGGGACACACGAAATAATTTGGCTACAGGAGAAAATGAAGTATGGAAGCATACGATCAATAGTTAACTGAAGTATGTTTTCATTTGTAGTATGCGTTTTTAAATAGAACTAATTTCAAAAGGATTACTTGGCGCAGATAAATTCTATAGATCATATACAGGGCTGCACAACATTTCCCTAGTAAATTGGAAATTCAAGAATGGAAGTTTTCAACCGTGCTATTTCGTTTCAATTCACTAACTTTTAGTATATTATATAGTATACATAAAAATGTATAAGACACATACAAGTCTGTAAAAAAAAAAAAAAAAAAAAAAAAAAAAAAAAAATACATGTGGCACTCGGGGACTGCCGCGGTAAAGCTATTGCATAGCATTTTTAATCAACTTATGCAATTATAATTAATTATTCATTTTTTAATTTATGCAGTTTTTTTTGTCTTTGATATTAATTCAAGTTACACTTTTTGAGCGTGATGACCGATAACATTTTTTTTCTCTTATTGAATAAATGAGAAGTTAATATCGTTTAAAATATTTTTATCATCTTACAATACATGTAGGTTAATCAGGAATTTTTATCATTGAAACTATACGTTTATGGTAGCTGAAATAAAAAACATAAGTTTGAGACTTGATATTCTCAAAATATCTAAAAAATACCGCGTCAATGTCTGCCGAAGTCTACCGAAGGATACCGTGCCGAAGTCTGCAAAACTGAAGCGACGTTAGCCGGAGAGTTAGGTTTTTTCTCGTTACGGAATTTCTAGACTCTTTCGCCGCGCTCAAAGCCCGCGATGAAAGCTATGCAATACCTTAATAAATTTCCAAACAAAATTTGGCCGCGCTACGAAAATTAGATCGCGAGTTATAGGCATTTTAAATTTTCCGGAACCTCACCGTGGGGGTCTCCTGTCACCAAAAATTAAGACTGTCTCATAATAAATTACCAAACAAAATTTAGCAGCAATACGAAAATTAGATCGCGAGTTATAAGCATTTTAAAATTTTCTACCCTCACCATGGGGATCTCCTGTCCCCAAAAATTAACACTGTCTCATAAAAAATTAACAAAAAAATTTGGCCGCGCTACGAAAATTGATCGCGAGTTATAAACATTTTAAATTTTTCGACCCTCACCGTAGGGGGTCTCCTGTCACCAAAAATTAACACTGTCTCATAATAAATTACCAAACAAAATTTGGTCCCGCTACGAAAATTAGATCGCGAGTTATAAGCATTTTAAATTTTTCGCCACTCAACGTGGAGGGTCACCTGTCACCAAAAGTAACACTGTCTCATAATAAATTACCAAAGAAAATTTGGCCACGCTACGAAAATTAGATGGCGAGTTATAAGCACTTTAAATTTTTCGACCATCACCATGGGGGATCTCCTGTCACCAAACATTAACACTGTCTCATCATAAATTACCAAACAAAATTTGGCCGCGCTACGAAAATTAGATCGTGAATTATAAGCGTTTTAAATTTTTCGACTCTTTCCAAGGGGGGGGGGTCTCCTGTCACCAAAAATTACACTGTCTCATAATAAATTACCAAACAAAATTGGCCGCGCTACGAAAATTAGATCGCGAGTTATAATAATTTTAAATTTTTTGACCCTCACCATGGGGGGGGGTGGTCTCCTGTCACTAAAAATAACACTGTCTCATAATAAATTACCAAACAAAATTTGGCCGCACTACGAAAATTAGATCGCGAGTTATAAGCATTTTAAATTTTTCGACCCTCACCGTGGGGGGGGGGTCTCCTGTCACCAAAAATTAACACTGTCTCATGATAAATCATCAAACAAAATTTAGCCGCGCTACTAAAATAAGATCGCGAGTTATAAGCATTTTAACTTTTTCGACCCTCACCGTGGGGTGGTCTCCTGTCACCAAAAATTAACACTGTTTCATAATAAATCACCAAACAAAATTTGGCCTCGCTACGAAAATTAGATCGTGAGTTATAAGCATTTTAAATTTTTCGCCACTCAACGTGGAGGGTCACCTGTCACCAAAAGTAACACTTTCTCATAATAAATTACCAAAGAAAATTTGGCCGCGCTACGAAAAATTAGATGGCGACTTAGAAGCACTTTAAATTTTTAGACCATCACCATGGGGGATCTCCTGTCACCAAACATTAACACTGTCTCATCATAAATTACCAAACAAAATTTGGCCGCGCTACGAAGATTAGATCGCGAGTTATAAGCATTTTAAATTTTTCGGCCCTTTCCATGGGGGAGGGGGTCTCCTGTCACCAAAAATTAACACTGTCTCATGATAAATTACCAAACAAAATTTGGCCGCGCTACGAAAATTAGATCGCGAGTTATAAACATTTTAAATTTTTCGACCCTCATCGTGGGGGGGTCGCCTGTCACCAAAAATTAACACTGTCTCATAATAAATTACCAAACAAAATTTGGCTGCGCTACGAAAATTAGACCGCGAGTTATAAGCATTTTAACTTTTTCGACCCTCGCCGAGAGGGTCTCCTGTCACCAAAAATTAACACTGTCTCATAATAAATTACCAAACAAAATTTGGCCGCAGTACGAAAATTAGATCGCGAGTTATAAGCATTTTAAATTTTTCGATCCTCACCATTGGCGGGTCTCCAATCACCAAAAGCCACATTATCCTACCTTGTTTTATCTTAAGACGATTCTTTTCTATACACATTCTATCAGGAATTTTTATTATTGAAACTATAGATTTATAGTAACTGAAATAAGAAATATAAGTTTGAGACTTGATATCCTCTAAATATCTGAAAAATACCGTGTCAATGTTTGCCGAAGTCTACCGAAGGATACCATGCGGAAGTCTGCCGAGCTGAAACGACGTTAGCCGCGTGTTAGGTTTTTTCGTTACGGATGTGTTAGGATTTTTGTCGTTACGGAATTTTTGGATTCGGTCGCCTCGCTCAAAGCCTGCGATAAAAGCTATGCAATAGCTTAAAAAATAAATACTAATGATATTTTCCCGTTTACACATAGCAATGACATGAGTTGGGTTTCAAATGCGTTATGGATTTTTCAAACTGTTTATTTATATATAATATACTACATTAACAAATTGTAAAATTTTTCTACTGTATTATGAATGCTTTGGAAAGTGTACATAATTTACGCTGGACGCGTAATTTTTAAAAAATTATTTTTCTCTTTTAAGGAAAGTCTCCATACTGGGCATATTCAGAATTTTTTGAAAATAAAATTAAACTATGTATGTATGTAATAAAGTATAAATCAAGTTTAGCGGCGAAATTAAAATAGAAAGCCTGTAAAAAATAAAATGTTTTTGAATATTTTACGTGAAAAGACGAAAGCCTCATAGGATTTGGCGAGCAACAATTTTTTTCATTTGCTTTATTAGTTTTTGAGACATGCAATCAAAGAACAATTTAAAAAAATATATCAAAATGAAACAGAAAAAACAAAATAAAATTTCATTATAGAATATTAAACAAATTATTTTAAATGGAAGCGATAATAAGTTGGCTATATTAAAAAAAAAATTATGCGTTTTCGTTTCATAGGGACTGAGAAAAAATTAAATGTGTCATATTGCTAAATTGCACCACCAGGTATAAAGTAAGACTCCTGAGACCCTTTAAGGCCCGACACTAGGCACAGAAAAAGACCTGGATGATAATGTAAAGTCTATGGCAGCGTTCTTTTCAAATATCTCTCTCAAATTTTAATATTTTTACATTACTTTTTTGCATTGGATAGCTGAGGACGATTCACAACCGGCCTAGTTTTTACTTTTTTTGATTTTGGTTTCAGAATTTTTTTTTAAATTACTTTAAAGTTCAAAACCGGTTTAGTCGGTTCTGAAATTGAAACTATCGTAATACCAAAAAGTCCTTCCGGTAATTCCGGGAGGAAGAGGTAGCTTTCATATACATTTTTATTTATTTTAAATTCAGTTATATAAATCAAATATACGAAGCAAAAAATAGTGGAACACGATTAAGTAAGATTGAATACTAGTTTTTGTCAATACTGAATATTAATAGGAATTTTTATAAATTTGTCATCTTTTATTCAATGTTTATGAAATGTTTTTATTAAGACTGAGTAAAATTCGATCAGGGTAGGAAGGTTAAGATAAATAGTTTAGAAAGAACCTTTTTTCAATTTCTAATTTTTTGTTTATACATCATTATACATTTAAAAGATTTTTGACAAATTTAAATGGCCGTCATTTTGAAACAAGATAGCGGATAACGTTGGCCCTGGAACTCGGTCAAGACATTTTTATGTACCATGAGCACACGGAGTTACATCGAAATGAAATTATAAATATGCGTATTAACGAGTGACAAATTTCAGACCGTTTCAAAATGTCACTCTCACTGGAAATTGAAAGTGCTA